>CM048748.1:293877580-294157580 GCA_026315105.1 Locusta migratoria
CAATACATCTCCAGGACCGGACCGAATCCACTGTCAAATGCTAAAACATCTCTCTGTAAACTCGCAACACCATCTTTTGGATTTCTTCAATCGTCTCTGGATCGAGAGAGCATATCCGTCCCAATGGCAGGAGAGTATCGTTATCCCTCTGTTGAAACCAGGTGCATATCCATTGAACGTTGACAGTTACCGTCCCATAAGTCTCACAAACGTTCTTTGTAAGCTTTTTGAACGTTTGGTGAGCCGGCGACTTCTGTGGGTTCTCGAGTATCGGGGTCTGCTCGCCCCACAACAAGGTACGTTCCGGCAGGGTCGCTCTGCCATTGATAACCTCCTCTCTTTGGAGTCGGCAATGCGTACTGCTTTCGCCCGACGTCACCACCTCGTCGCCATCTTTTTCGACCTCCGGAAAGCATATGACACGGCATGGCGTCATCACATCCTTGCCACGCTACATGGGTGGGGTCTCCGTGGCACCCTCCCACTTTTTATTCAGAATTTTTTACTTTCACGCCGCTTAAGAGCTCGCGTTGGCATCTCCTTCAGTTCCCCCCATATCCAAGAGAATGGGGTACCACAAGGGTCCGTCCTAAGTGTACCCCTCTTCTTAGTGGCCATTAATGGCCTAGTGGCTGCAGTGGGGCCATCAGTTTCTTGCTCTCTCTATGCGGACGACTTTTGCCTGTACAACTGTAGCTGAACGACGACTGCAGGCAGCCATCCACCGGGCGCAGAATTGGGCTTCTGCTCATGGTTTTACGTTTTCCCCTGTGAAAACTATGGTGATGCACTTTTGTCGCCAATGGATGGTACATCCGCATCCGCAGCTCTACCTTGATGGTGAGCTCCTCCAGGTTGTGGACACACACCACTTCCTGGGTCTCCTTTTTGACTCGCGTTTGACATGGCTCCCTCATCTACGCCAGCTTAAGCAATGGTGTTCACGACATCTAGATGTCCTTCATTGCCTCAGCCATACTGTCTGTGGGGCAGCACGCCCTATCATCCTGCGGATATACAACGCTCTGGTGCAGTCCCGTCTGGACTACGGGAGCCAGGTCTATGGCTCAGCCTCTCCATCTGCACTGAGAGTTCTCGACCCAGTTTAACATACCGGCATCCGTCTGGCCACTGAAGCCTTTCGTACAAGCCCTGTCACGAGTCTTTTGGCAGAGGCTGCAGTCACCTCATTGTGATACCGGCGTCAACAACTACTCGCCCAGTATGCTGCCAGAGTTAACTGTACCCCTCAGCATCCAAATACCAGACTCCACTTCCCGGGAGAGGTCATTCATTTGCCGCAGAAGCGGCCCCAGTCAGGACTCCCGATAGCAGCGTGTGTCCAATCGCTTCTTTCGACCCTTGATTCCTTCCCTCTTAACCGTCCCTTCCGCTCAACTTTCCATGCTCCTCCCTGGACCATTCCTCGACCGCGGATTCGGTTGGATCTTTCCCATGAGCCGAAGACCTCCACCTCTCCTCTGGTCCTATGGCATCAGTTTTCTGCCCTGCTTCGTGAGTTCTGTAACTCTGAGGTCATTTATACAGACGGTTCTTCAGATGGCGACCACACCCGATATGCCTACATGCATGGCGCTCATGTTGAGCAACGCTCTTTACCACCTGGCAGCAGCATTTTCACTGCAGAACTGTTGGCTATATACCGCGCCCTTAAACACATCCGCAGATGCCCTGGTACCTCCTTCCTGACATGCAGCAACTTGCTGAGCAGTTTACAGGCCCTTGATCAGTGTCACCCCACCATACATTGGTCAGGGCCATTCAGGAGTCGATACTGTCTCTTGATGACTCTGGTCGCTCTGTGACATTCGTTTGGTCCCTGGGCCATGTAGGCATTCCAGGCAACGAGAGCGTCGACCAGCTAGCCAAACAGGCTACCACTCACCGCCCTCTGGCGATTGGCCTCCCGGAAGCAGACTTCCGCCCGTTGCTTCGCAATAAAACACGAGAACTTTGGAATGCCGAATGGTCTGCCCTGGACGTGCCCAATAAGCTGCGGACGATCAAGGACACAACATCTGTCTGGAAGTCCTCGCAGCTGGGGTCCCGTAGGGATTTCGTGGCCCTCTGCCGTCTCCGAATTGGTCACACCTGTCTGACACAAGGTCACCTCCTCTGTCGAGAGGACCCGCCCATGTGCCAATGTGGTGCTCAGTTGACAGTGGTTCATTTCCTCCTTCAGTGTCCCATTTTAGCTTCACTACGGCATTCTTTTAACCTCCCGAACACTCTCTCTTTGGTGCTCGGCGACGATGCCTCTGTGGCTAATATGGTTTTACGATTTCTTCCTGTGGGGGGGGGGGGTGGATTTACCAGTTGCTATGAGTCCTCTGGGTGGCCTTTTAGATCATTATCTATGTTCCAATTGACACGTCTTTAGACTATAGCTTTTCTTGTGTACGCTATGTGGTTGGCTTTTCCCTTTTTATACGCATGGTCAGTCAACCACATTCATTGGCTCTGTCATTTTTATCTCGTTTTTGTTACTGTGTGTCTGGCGTCTTTTGTATCGTCTCTTGTTGACTCTGTCAATATTTCATTGATTATTCTGCGCTATTTTAAATTTAGCTCAGGCACATTTATCGACGATTATGTTTCTCTGCGTGTCGCCTAGGTATGAAATGGGGGACTGATGGCCATAGTAGTCTAGTCCCCCTAAAACCCCCCATACAACCAACCAACCAATGGAATGTAGCGTTAGAAAATCAGGTGATTCTGAAGGAATTAGAACGAGGCAATAAAATTAGAAGATGAATTTGTTATTTGGGTAGCAAGAGAACTTCTGATGGTCAAAATAAAGAAGATATAAAATGCAGAATGGCTATGGGAAGAAAAGTGTCTCTGAAGAAGCGAAATCCAATGTTACTTTCTTTTCTGAAAACATTTGTCTTGTGTAGGATTGTATGGGAGTGAAATGTGGACGATAAGGAGTTCAGACAAAAAGATGATAGAAGCGTTCGAGATGAACGACGAAGATCAGGAAACTAATTTGGTGTTCAATAGAATAGGGGAGAAAATGATTTTCTGGCATATGCTGACGAAGAGAAGGGATAGGTTGGTGGGATACATTCTGAGACATCAAGGAATCATCAAATTAGATGTAAAACCAGTACGGAGCAAAGAAGGGAAACTGGACACGATATATAGAAGGCCTGTACAAAGGAAATAAAATTGAAGGCATTATTCTAGAAATGGAAGACGAAGTAGAGGAAAATAAGACAGAAGAATGTGACAGAGCACTAAAAGTTTTGAGTAGAAAGAAGCACCTGGAGTAGATAATGTCCGTCTCAACTGCTATCATTGTTAGGAGAGCCAGTCATGAAGACATTATTCCACCTGATATTCAGGATGTATGAGACAGGGAAAATACCCCGAGACTTCAAGAAGGATATGTTGTTGTTGTGGTGGTCTTCTGTCCGCAAACTGGTATGATGAAGCTCTCCACGCTACCCTGTCCTATAAGTTCGGCAATATACATCTTTTTGAATCTGCTCGCTCTATTCGTTCCTCGACGTCCCTTACGATTTTTACCCTACACACTTCTCTCTAATCCTAAGTTGAAGATTCCTTGATGTCTCAGAATGTGTCCCATCAATATATCTCATCTCTTAGTCAGGGTATGCCAGAAACTCCTTTTCTTCCCAATTCGGTCATTAGTTACGTGATCTACCTTCGGTCATTAGTTACGTGATCTACCTATCTTATTTTCATAATTCGTCTGTGGCACCACATTTGAAAAGCTTCTGTTTGTCTGAACTCCTTATCGTCCACGTTTAACTGCCATACAAAGCTACGCTCCAGACAAATGCTTTCAGAAAGGACTTCCTAACTTTTAAATTAATATT
This sequence comes from Locusta migratoria, assembly GCA_026315105.1. Taxonomy (NCBI): domain Eukaryota; kingdom Metazoa; phylum Arthropoda; class Insecta; order Orthoptera; family Acrididae; genus Locusta; species Locusta migratoria. The sequence continues at coordinate 293,881,447 of CM048748.1, forward strand.
GGTTGACAAAAAATTTCGCTTCTTCAGAAACGCTTTACTTCCCATCGAAATTCTACATTTTATATCTTCTTTACTTCGGCCATCAGGAGTTACCTTCCTACCCAAATAACAAAACTCATCTACTACTTTTATTGTCTCATTACCTAATCTAATTCCTTCAGCATCGCCTGACTTTCTGACGCTACATTCCATTATTCTTGTTTTGGTCTTGTTGATGTTCATCTTATACCCTCTTTTCAAGACATTTTCTGTTCCATTCAATTGCTCTTCCAGATCCTTTGCGGCCTCTGACAGAATTACTATGTCATCGGCAAACCGCAAAGTTTTTATTTCTTCTCCCTGGACTTTAATTCCCTCGCCAAATTTCTCCTTGCATTCCTTCACTGATTGCTCAATGTATAGATTGAACAACAATGGGGAAAGGCTACAACCATGTCTTACTCCCTTCCCAACCTCTGCGTCCCTTTCATGCCCTTCGATTCTAATAACCGCTGTCTGGTTTTTGTATAAGTTGAATATAACTCTTCACTCCCTATATTTTACCCCCGATAACTCCAGAATGCTAAAAACGTAGGTTTTCCTTTCTTTTATCTATCTTCGAAGATAAGTTGTAACGTGAGTATTGCCTCCCGTGTTCCTATATCTCCTAAATATAAGGTCGAATTCCACGTGTTTTCCCATACGTCTGTAAATAATTCGTGTTAGTATTTTGCAGCCATGAGTTATTAAACTGATGGTTGTGTAATTTTCACATTTGTCTGCACTTGTTTTCTTTCGAATTGGAATTACTACATTCTTCTTGAAGTCGGAGGGTATTTACCCTGTCTCATACATCTTACATACCACGTGGAACAATTTCTTCATGACTGGCTCTTCTAACTATATCAGCTGTTCAGCCTGAATATCATCTACTACGGAGACCTTGCTTCGACTCAAATGTTTCATCGCTCTGTCAAATTCTTCTCGCAGTATCGTATCTCGTATCTCATCTTCCTCCACTTCGCCTTCCATTTCTAGAATACTACCTTGAAGGTTATGTCCTTTGTATAGGCCCTCTATATATTCCAAATGTTCAAATGTTTGTTAAGCTTAAGGGACTTAACTGCGGGGTTATCAGTCCCTAAACTTACAAACTACTTATGAACTACTTACGAACTAGGACGGCACAAATATCCATGCCCGAGGGGGGGATTCGAACCCCCGACCGTAGTGGCCGTGCAGACCGTGACTGGAGCGCCTCAGTCTCCTCGGCCACCCTATATATTCCTTCCACCTTTCAGCTTTCCCCGCTTTGCTTCTTACTGGTTTTCCGAGTTTTTGATATTCATACAGCTGTTTCTCTTGTCTCCAAATATCTCTTATTTTTCTGTAGCCGGTATCTATCTTTCCCCTGGTTATACATTCTTCTATGGTTCTGCATTTGTCCTCTAGCCACTACTGCTTAGCTATTCTGCACTTCCTGTCAGTCTCATTCTTCAGACGTCTGTACTCCCTTTTGACTGTTTCACTAGATGCATTTTTATATTTCCTCCTTTCATAAATTAAATTCTCTATACCTGTGTTCTCCAGGGAATTCTGTTAGGCCTTATCCTCCTGCCTATTTGATCATCTGCGGTCTTCACTACTCTATCTCTCAGAGCTATCCATTCTTCTTCTACTGTATCACTCCTCTCCCCCCCCCCCCCCCCCCCATTTCAGCCAATTCTTGCCTAATGCTCCCACTGAAACACTCAACCACCTCTGGTTCCTTCAATTTGTCCAGGTTCCATCACCTAACTTTTCTGTCTTTCTGCAGTCTCTTAAGTTTTAATCTGCAGTTAATAACCAATAAGTTATGGCCAGAGTCTATATCTGCCCCTGGATATGTCTTAGAGCTATAACCTGGCTCATAAATCTATTCCTTGCCATTAAAAAGTCAATCTGGTACTTTCCAGTGTCTCCTGGTCTCTTCCACGTATATAGCCTTGTTTCATGATGATTAAACCAAGTGTTGTTGATCACTAAATTGTGCTCTGCGCAAAATTCTACCAAGCGATCGCCTCTTTCATTCCTTTTTCCCAATCCATATTCACTTGCTACATTTCCTTCTCTTTCTTTTCTTACAACCGAGTTCCAGTCCTACATTACAATCAAGTTTTCGTCTCTCTTAATTTTCCGAATAATTTCTATTATCTTCTCATACATTTCTTCGACATCCTTATCATAGGTAGAGCTAGTTGGCATATAAACTTGTACTATTATGGTCGGTGTTGGCTTCGTGTCTATCTTTGCTACAATTATGCGTTCACTATGCTGTTCACAGTAACTTTCCCGCATTCCTATTTTCTTATTCATTATCGGACCTACTCCTGCGTTACCACCAACTAATTTTGTATTGATAACCCTGTACTCACCTGACCAGAAATCCTGTCATCCTGTCACCGAACTTCACTAACCATTACCATATCTAACTTTAACCTATACATTTCTCTTTTCAAATATTCTACATTACCTACCCGAATAAGGGTTAGAACATTCCACACTCCGATCCGTAGAATGCCTGTTTTGCTTTTCTTGATAACGACATCCTCCTCAGTAGTCCCCACCAGGAGATCCGAATGGGGGACTATTCTACTTCCGGAATATTATACACAAGAAGATGCCATCATCATATATTCATACAGTAGAGCTGCATGTCCTCGGGAAGATTAACGACTGTAGTTTCCCCTTGCTTTCAGTAGTAACTGCATAACAAATCCATGTTAGCTGATGTTACAATGGCAATCATCAATACTGTTGCCCCTTTAACTACTGAAAAGGCTGCTGTCCCTCTTCAGGGACCACACGTATGTCTGGCCTCTCCACAGATACCCCTCCGCTGTGGGTGCACCTTCGGTACGGCTATCTGTATCGTTGAGCCACGCAAGCCACCCCACACCGACAATGTTGTGGTTAATGGGGGGGGGGGGGGGTGGAAGAAGAATATAGTGATTCCAATTCTGAAGAAATCAAGTACAGACAGTGTGAAAATTACAGAACTATCAGTTTAATAATTCATGGTTGCAAAATACTATCACGTATTATCACGTATGGAAAACTGGTGGAATCCGACCTTGGGGAAGATCAATTTGGTTTAGGAGAAAAGTAGGAACACTCGAGGCAATACTCAAAGGCTTAGATTAAGGAAAGGAAAAGCTACGTTTTTAACATTTGTGGATCTGGAGAAAGCTTTTGAGAATGTTGACTGAACTACACTTTTCGGATTCTGAAGGTAGCAGGGGTAAAATATAGCGAGCGAAGAGCTATATTCAACTTGCACAAAAACTACACAGCAATTATTGGAGTCGAAGGGCATGAGAGGGTCTCAGTGGTTGGGAAGGGAGTAATACAGGGTTGTAGCCTTTCCCCAATGTTCAATCTGTACATTGAGCAAGCTGTGAAGGAATGAAAAGAAAAATTTGGAGAGGGAATTAAAGTCCAGGGAGAGGGAATAAAAACCATGCGGTTTGCTGACGACATAGTATTTCTGTCAGAGAAAGCAAACGGAATGGACAGTGGCTTGAAAAATAATAGAAGCTTTTGAAATGAGGCGCTACAGACGAATGATGAAGATTAGATGGGTAGATCATGTAACTAATCAGGAGGCGCTCAACAAAATTGGGCAGAAAAGGAGTTTCTGGCATATCCTGACTAAGAGAAAGGATAGGTCGTTGGGACACATTCTGAGACATCAATGATCGTCAACTTAGAGGTAAAACCAGTACTCAGCAAAGAAGGGTATCTGGAAGTAATATATAGAAGACCTATACAAAGGAAATGAAATTGAAGGCATTATTCTAGAAAGGGAAGATGAAGTATTAGCATTAGAAGGAAGTGTGTGTGGTAGAGGGAGACCGATGGACGAATACAGTAAGCAGGTTGTAAGTTGCCGTACGTATGCACAGAACAAGGTAGCGTGGAGAGCTACATGTAACCAGAATGCGGACTGAAGACCACAGCAACAATAAATGTACTCAGGTCATGGCCTCCTTCTGTGATTTTTATCCCTTACTTTTCCCTCCAATACTGAATCGACGATTCTTTAATGTCTCAGAATGTGTTCTATCAACCCATCATTTCTTTTAGCCGAATCACGGCTCAAAAATTTCTTTCAATACATCCTCAGTAGTTGCTGGAGCTACGAATTTATTTTCAACATTCTGCAGTAGCACCGCATTTCAAATATTCCTCATCCCTTCTCCTCTGATCTCTCTAGCACCAATATTTCACTTCCGTACGAGGCTACACTCAAGACAAATGTGTTCGGAAAATACTCCCTAAAAACTTTATATTTGTCATATTCACTGACCGTTCCGTCGGTTCTTGACAGAATATTTTTTACAAAAAACAGAAACAGCATGTCTTTTCCCTTCTTTACCCTTTTATTACCACCCCAACACCTTAAGATCCTAGTAAATTGTACACAATCACATTTGTAGGAAAAGTTTCTGTCAATGTGGTCAAGAAACTCAAACCCAGAAATTTCAAATCATCATTTTGTATACAGAATACCAATGGTCACTTTCTACCCAATGGTGAAGATAACTCTACAGCCTTGGAAAAGAGTGGAATAAACAAGATTACTTGCAACTGTTGCAACTTCTTCAATCAGTCAGAGCAATCTCTACTAGACCAAAGGAACACCACAGAAGTTGGAAACTTAGACAAGGAAATTCTACATTTGCAGACCACCTGCTAAAAGAAGGCCCCAGATATAATGTAACACATGAAGTCCTACATTATATACATAAAAAGAAGGAAAATGAACTTCTTTGAAATAAATAAAGGAAATTAACAAACTTATGTACACTTCTCCAAACCTGGTACCGAATGATCAGGCACGATTTCTATACTCACCACTTCTGTCTGCAGAACCCAACCATAACCTTCTGGAATGTAAACTACTTGCCTCATGCCTCTACTATTTCATAGCCATGTTATAAAATCCTTGTGTAATCAGAACTGTTTGGATGCTTACCTGATATAAATTGTAATTCCTTATTTTACTAGTAACCATAGTTTCATTTAACCAGTTAAAAATCTATATCATATATATTCACAACGCTTCCATCTTTCCAGATATTGGAGCTTTTAAGAAAAGGTAGGGTAAGGTGGTACAATTGCGATCATTTTGAACAAATGTTATTGTAACTGCAAATACATTGAGAAAATAAATATTTTATCTATGTCACTTGTTCTTGGATGATTAATGAATATGTAACACAAATATTAAACGATTACAAATATTGGTATAAAGACAACAAAAGCTACACAATTAAGAAAAGCGACCGAAAATGTACCACACTAGGTACAATTGTGATCACTTCCTGGTACAATTTTGATCACTGGTATTTTTCACATAAAAAGCACTTTATCACCCGGGCACCAACGCATACTTTGTGGTACCAAATATTGCATTTTTGTCAGCTATCCAGTCACCCTTAGCTACTGATTTTACAAAAGCACGTTAGACTAAGTAGCTTCACTTATGTCCTCCTAACAGGAAAAAATTTTATCTCCGTAGCACAAAGTGGTGTATTCTTGGGAGAGACAGGTGGAGTTGTAAACTACAACGGCACACAAAGGCAATTGCTACCAACATTACGACACTGACAAATGGCGCGCAACCTTATGTTCAATTGTACCTATATCGAATTTGTCCACCTTACCCTATATTTTTGGCCATTTTTTTCAACGAATTCGAATTGCTTCAATTTATATTTCTTAGAATAATGTCGTCATTTACTATATTGGCACATATTTATCTATGTCAGGAAATTATACCACAACTTGAATTGTAATAATTTCCCTCCGGTTAATTATAAACTAAAGCACTAGTCACCCTTAAAAGTTATATATCTAATTCTTAAGATCTTTGAAACTTGTAATGTTTACCTGATGACCGCGTAACGGTCGAAAACCGGTTCGTAAACCGATACATTTGCAGAATATCTCACAGTTAGCTTGTATGTTTCATTCATGATACTTAAATTTGAAACTCATCTTAACAAATTACTCTTCTGCGGATTGTCAATTGCCTATTGGGGACATATTTACAGTTATTGATATGGTGTCTGTTCTCTTCGGTCAATAATCTTGATATACTTAAAAAAGGAGATGTTTGTGGCTATATTTCACTCTGCAGCCAAAACTACACATCACAAACGAATTCTGTTGGTAGTAGGTATCAGTCTCCCATTATGCGCTAAGGTGGTAGAGGGTTGATACCAATAAAGGGGTGGAAGATGTGGGCGTTGAAAGTTACTGGCTTTAATAAAATTCTACTTGTGGGTGTCAGTATTTTGCTCTTCAGCAAAAACTACCCAATGGAGACGAACGAACACTGTGCTGTTGTAGTACAAAGTCTCCCATTGTACACCATAGCTGTTCTATGTCGATAGCTATAAGAGGGTGGAAGATATAGTGGTTGACAGTAGTCAGCTAATATAAACTTCGGACTAAGAACAGCGATATCTTCTGACGCTGTAATAGGTAAGAGTTTATACACAGCGAGACGATGCACATTCTTTGGTTCTTTTTCAGCAAGAAGCGTAAAATTATAGAAAAATTAGTGAATATTGCGGTTTGAAAAGTAAAAGTACGAAGAAGATGCCAAAATCGTGAAAGAAATTTCGCGTTCTCGATCTGTTTCTAAAAGACAGAAAACGGCGCTGAAAAGTGAATCTGCAGACGATAGAAACTTGTTTATCTTACACTGTAGGCATCAGCGATTTTTCGATATTCCCATACCTAAGGGGTGAAGTAGGGAGGATTTTTTTTAATTTTTTTTTTTTTTTTTTTTTTTGTAAATACGTTGCTATTAAGGGAAAAACTTCGAATTTAGATTTTTGATTGGAATTTTAAAAACACGTTTTTCCATAGTTTTGGAAATTCAACGATTAAGCTCGTGAAATAAGGGAAAATCTTTTAAGGGTGCTACTAAGACTATTTTGATATTAGAAATGCGAAAATTTGGATTTGGAACCATGGTTAGAATTTGGAATGTTTTGAATTCTGCCACTAGTGGTGAAATAGGGGGTGGCAAGTTGTATTAAAATACTTGATTAGAATTTTTAAAGCAAAATCTACGAAAAGTTATATTTAGAAGTAGAAACAACCAATGCAGACCATCCAGTCTTCGCTTGCGAAGCAGCGGGAATTCAGCTAGTTGTAATATATATCCCTTAACAGGCAACTAAGAATTTCAATACGGACCCATTCATACGCCCGATGCCTTGCGGGAATGCAGGATAGGTTGCGTGCAAGAGGCACGGGGTAATAACCATCGTAGTGTGCTCCAAGTTTAGAAATTGGGTTGGAAGGGAAGCGTGCGTGGCTAGCCTAATTGGTTAAGGCGACCGCTGTCTCAAAGCGAGAAATCTGGGTTCGAATGCCAGCCCAACACAAAATTTTAAATTCGCCGTTGAATTTATGCAAATGTTCAGATGTTTGTAAATCTTATGGGACTCAAATGTTCAAATGTTTGTATAGTCTATGGGACTTAACTACGGGGTTATCAGTCCCTAAACTTACAAACTACTTATGAACTACTTACGAACTAGGACGGCACAAATAGCCATGCTAGAGGGGGGATTCGAACCCCCGGCCGTAGTGGCCGTGCAGACCGTGACTGAAGCGCCTCAGTCCCCTCGGCCACCGCGGCCGGCTTGAATTTATTACAATGTCTTTAGTATTGGCAGTATTTGGTATTGGCAGCAAACCGTTTGGTTATCGGCTGGCGGCGGCGGCACGCGAGGCACCGTCTGGAAAGCGGGGAGCGCGCTGCATGCCAAGCAGCCGCATCCGGCCAGGCGCCGCTCATGCGCACTCATCGCCACGCGCGGCCGGCCCAGCCACGCTCTCCCATATTTTCCCTTGGCAGCGCGCATCGCTACCTCCAACCCTGCCCGACTTCTGCTCAAACCGCTGCTGGTCTTCACAGACATTGTAATGGAAACGAAGAAGGAAACAGTGCATCGCGGCGTCGGTGAGAATCCAGGACCAAATTCCACTCTGTGGCATTGTGTGCTCTGATTCACCGTCCGCCATTAATAGGAATGGAGAGCGGCAGGGGATACCTCAGCAGGGCTGTAAACCCGAGCCGCCAGGCGGACGAGAAGCCTCCACTCTCATCTGCACTGCTCAAAACAATTACGGGATCAAGTGATATACCATCTCTATCTATAAATGTGAATGTATGTTCGGTGTACGTTTATCACGTCTGAACCACAAGAGATAAAGAGCTAAAAATTTGTACAGTTACTAATGCCTACCGGAGAAAGGCTTTAGGCACGGTTTTATGGCGATCGGATAGCTATTAATCTATATATATATATTAATGTGAATGTCTGTTCGGTGTACGCTTATCACCTCCGAACGACAAGACGTAGAAACTTAAATATTTTTGCATTTACTAATTTATACCTGAGGAAGGTTTTAGGCACGGTTTTATAGCGTTCAGGTAGATATTTAGTAATTTGAAGAATATAACGCGAAATTTGGAACAATGATTACTCTTTGAAAATTATATTTACTCTTTGAAAATGGTTTTATTGGTAACATTGTTGCTTGTGGGTTGATAATGATAAAAGGGTGTAGTATATTCGGGTGCGAAGTTATCGGTGTATATAAAATTCTACGTGTGTGTGTGTGTGTGTGTGTGTGTGTGTGTGTGTGTGTGTGTGCGCGCGCGCGCGCGCGCGCGCGTGTGTGTGTGTGTGTGTGTGTGTGTGTGTGTGTGTGTGTGTGTGTGTGTATGTTTCGCTCTGCAGCTAAAACTACACAACGTAAACGAATGGTCTGTGTGTAATTGTTGTCCGAAGTCTCCCGTTGTACACCAAAGCAGTTACATGCCGATAGCTATAAGAGGGTGGAATATATGGTGGTTGAAAGTCGTCAAATTATAAGAAAATTCGGACTGAAGGCCAACAATGACGTTTACGACTCTAGGTTATATATAGAGAAACGTGATGCAACAGACATATCTTTGGTCTATGCATGCTACAATGTCTTCAGCTCTTTCTCTGTAAGGATAAGCATACGAATAAGGAAATATAAGAATAAATAAATAAAGCAGTAAAAAATTTTCCTTTAATACATCTCTTTAAAAAAAATCGATTTGACGTTTTGCGCAGCCGCAGCGGAGCCGCGGGTTTAATCTAGTATACAATATACGTTTGGTAATGTATTTTATTCAAATATTGGTTACGTTTGTACCCACTCGGTTAGCCGTATGCTCTAACGCACCACTTTCCGAGACGGGGAGGCCTACCGGCATAGATAAAAATATACAGACAGGAATCCCCTCTGTAAGGGCCCGGTCACATGTGTAGGGCGGGGGGGGGGGGGGGTTAAGCAGTTCCGTAAGATGTCCCAGAAACAGCTCTTTAAAACTGACCAGAGCAGGTGGCAGGTAGCATCTGTCCCCACCACCACCACTTCGCCTCAAACGCCGGCACGCCGGACACAGTCGTGGCCCATTATTTTTACAAAGTCTTTGCCGTGGCCTCGTGGCAGACGACACGAGCTCTCCCCTCAGCATCCCCTCCACGCTACCCTCTGATGTGCGAGAGGCACTCTCAGAAGCGCCTCTAGTGTCGTCTACCGGTACTAAGCCAGGCAACCGCCTGACATCTGCTAGCATCTTACGGAACTATGAGGAGAGCGTAGGACAGTTGTGTAGGAGGGAGTTTCTTCTCTGTTTAGTTACTCTGTGCTACCGGCCACGGATCGAATCCTCCCAGCGGATTAATGAGTGTGGTCGGAGTGATGACCAGCATGGATGTGCTTTTTAGGCGGCTTTCCACATCCCCCTAGATGAATACCGGGCTGGTCCCCAAGTGGGGGAAGGGGGGAAGGAGTACCGACAGGAAGGGAAACTGGCCACCCTGTAAACACCAACACAAGCCAAATCCGTATTTAACAAAGCCGACCCTCCATGTGCGGTTACATGGCTCAAAAGAAAGACTGGTTATTATTGTAATTTGTGTGTGATACAGTAAGATATTCTGCTACCTTAAATTAATACTTGAGATTAACATGGCGTTTATTTAGACTGAGGCCGCCATACCTCTACTGTATTGCCCTCTAAAATGGTGTTTGATCATTTCGGACAGCCAGTACAGTTGCACACCTGCGTAGGATGGACAGTATGTTATGAATCAGCTCTTGAGGAATATTTTTGGCCATTCTTCCATGAGTGAATTATCCAGCTCTGCAAGCATTATGGGAGGTGCTGGTCTGGCTACAATGAAGTCCATCCCAGACATACTCAATCGGATATATGCCCACTGAACAAGCTGGGCACTCCTTTCGTTCAATTCCCTCAGCTTCAGGCTTGTTGCCCACCAGTGCAGCTCTGTGGGGCGAGCATAATGGTCCACCAGATTGAACCCATCTCCAATGGAAAGAGCATTCTGACAAGCACATTCTCCTTACTGGAAACGTATTATTGTCAATGGAGACTACAACCAAGTCCATCTAAAACTAAGGCTATGTGTTTCCACCTGAATAATAAATTGCTAAGTTAAGAAAATCATCAAATACGCAATGCAAGATGGCTTATGCCAGAGAGAGTTCTGGGCGAGGAATGTCACGTGACATCTGCGAACGGCTGGTTTTCGTTGATTCAATGGAGGGCGTCAAAACTCTGTTATTTTTGCAAATATCTCTCAAACGATACGAGATATGAAAAAAAACATAAGAGAACAAAGCTGTAGAGAATCTTCTCCTCTACAAAATTAGGTTACTCAATTTTAGCATCAGATGAACGGTTTATATGCAATTAAAATTACATTACAAACGACCTTTCTTTGATATTACTAACGTATTTCTTGTCGGAAATATTTGAAAAAGCGAGGTTCTGGTCTCTGGTAGCCAACATTTATGTCTGTAAAATTTGGTGCCAATCGGTTGACCGGTTCGACCTAAAAAGTGGGAACACGTTACAACCAGGCAGACATCATCAAATCGCCGTTATTTTTGAAAATATCTCTGCAACGATGCAAGATATGAAAAAAACATAATAGAGCGAAGTTGTAGAGTATTTTCCTCTCTGCCAATTAGGTTATTCAATTTTCGTGTCAGATTTAGCGTCCGTTTGCAATTACAATTATATTACAAACGGCTTTCTTTTTTGGCATTACTACCGTATTTTTTCTCCGAAAAAATTGAAAAAGGAGATTCTGGTCTCTGTCGGCCTACAATTATGTCTGTAAAATTTGGTGTTGATCGGTTGAACGGTTCGTCTTAAAAACGGGTAACACGTTACGGACAGACAAACAGAAATACATCCCAAAATCGCCGTTATTTTTGCAAATATCTCTGAAACGATACGAGATATGAAAAAAACATAAAGGAGCAAAGTTGTAGAGAATTTTCTCCTCTACAAATTCGGTTATCCAATTTTTGTGTCAGGTGAATAGTTAAGCCGTTATTTTTATTTAAATTTCGAACTGTCAAAAGACGATCGCAAAAGCCCACTTTTAGTGTTACTACCGTAACATAAAGTAGGCCAATTCAAAGAAGGGCAGCTCTTTTTGTATTATCGCGATATAGGGGAGAGACTGTCACGGAAATGATGCACGAGTTGGGTTGGAAATCATTGAAAGAAAGGCGTTATTTGCGAAATTCTTTCACGAACTTTCTCTTCAGAATGCGAACATATATTGTTAGCACTCACCTACATAGGGAGACATGACCTTCTTAATAAAATATATAAGATCGGAACAGAAAGATGTAGGTGTTCCTTTTCCCCGAGAGCTATTAGATAGTGGAACTATAGAGAAATATTATAAAAGTGGTTCGATGAACCCTCTGCTACCCACTTGATTTGCAAAGTATCCATGTAGATGGAAATGAGATCTCGCTTTGAGTAAGGCTGGTGGCTGCCGTATTCCTTGCAGTTGTGGCATGTCATACATTGGTCAGACAATCAGGACTATGGAAGACCGGGGTATTGAACACAAGCGTCACCATGCTTACAACAGTCGAACAAATCCGCTGTTGCAGAACATTGTCTTGGCACCGGTCATCCTATGGAATACAACACAGAGATTCTGGCATGCACTTCCACCTATTGGGCTAGTGTTATTAAATTCGCTTGCACGCTGCTTCCTTGAGTGCGGTTGTGTCTTGAGAATATGCAGGGTGTGCTGCTGTCGAAATATCGGCGGTGGTCAATGATGTCACACGGCAGCATACCCGTAGATTGTTGCATTCCACTTCGACTTTTACAGTACAATCTTATGCATTTGCTTTCATCTAACTACCTACTGAGGCCCACGATTTAATTAAAATTCCAACGGCACAAAACATTGATCATTTGCAATGGAAATTTCTACTTAGTGAAATTTTGATATTTCATTGTATTTTTCGTCGAAACGGCGCTCCTCACTTCGCTCAGTTACTTTCTGACTTCTTTTCAATACGTCTCCTATCTTTTCTAATTAAATTTCAGTATAAAAACAAAACAAAATATATTTTAGCCCTACATTTGTTGACATGAATCCAATATTTCGAAATTTCTTTCATTTATATAAAGTCGAATAATCGAAATGAATGGAAGCTGACATTCCATATCAAATTATGTTTTCGGATGGTTTCACACAAGAACCTTTCGTTCATACAATACCGAATAGAAATTTGAACGCCCCGCCCCCCCTCCAAGAAAAAAAAAAGAAACATACAGCTTTATGTTGCACAGACACGTTTTGGGAAATCAGATTTTGTTGAGGAACACCTTACAATGGTGGTAGCATATAAATATTGCAATCAGAATAGATACGGCCACTTTTTCTGTAACTTAGAAAGTCCATCGTAATTTTACATTCACTGCTGCAAGTAACTGAAACTTTCTAGTGACAAACATTACACGAATACAGTCTGCTACAGCCGCGTTACAGACCCAAAATAGCCGGCATCACAAAGCATCGTGACCACACCTCTCCCTTATAAGCGCTGGCACTTGGAACGACAGGAACGTCCATAGCGGAGAAAGAGCCAACTGTAGCGGCACCGTCTAACATAGACTGCGCGTGACATCTTTTTACTGAAAAACTAACATTTAAGTGCCTCGAGGCAGGAAGTCGGTTTCATCATTACTAGCAATGTGAAACGGAGATGAGAGACGCAATTCTTCTCCTTTGTAATGGAAATTAGTGTCAATTTTAACAATATTGTTTCTTATCGTATTCTTATTACACCTTTAGTAGTGCATTTAGCGTTAGTTCCACGCGATTTCCAATATTAATTCGATGGTTACAGTTCTTACATTTGCCTAAATGAAACGTACTGACAGTTCTTTTTACAAGCAACACAACTGCAGTTTTTAAGCGAAAGATTATTTTCGTTGCACTGTGGGTTTTTTAGTTAGTAGGTACTTTCCTCGGGAGAAAGAGACTACATATCACATTGACAAGCAGCATCAGTTTTCTTACGAATCCTCAACAATACAATGTGAAATGTTTTGTTATAAATTTATACGAACTGAAATCTGTTTGTATGCATATATCCAATTTTAACACAACAAAACCGTTTATATTTTAAGACTTTTGCCGTGTACAGTGATGCCAAAACATAAAAAAAGCAAAATATTGGTTATTTACATTAAATTATAATGTGATGAGGAAACATTATCGATGCACGTGACTAGAACTAGTTTTATAGGTGTAATCTCTATATATAAAAGGCAATGTTCCGACTGACTGATTGACTGATTCATCATCGCCCAGCCCAAACCACTGAAGATAGCAACTTGAAATTTGTAGAGGGTGTTGATATTACTCTGTAGGCGTCATTTAAGAAGCGAGTTTTCGATATTCCGTCCGTAAGGAGGTGAAATAGGGGATGAGACATTTTTGTAAAATACGTTGCTATTTAGGCAATTTTGAAGCTAGAACTACAAAATTTCGGATTTTAATTCAGGGTTCGAATTTAAAAGACATGTGTTTCGGCATTTTTTGAAATTCATCCAATAAGGGGGTAAAATATAGGACGCAAAAAATTGATTTTCAAAAAGATGTCGCTGTTAACTCAAATTTTAAGCTACAATTACGAAACTTTGATATGGAATCTTGGTCATGATTAAAAAAACAGGAGTTTCAGTATTTTTGGAAATTCAACAAGAGAGTAAAATAGAGGATGACAAATTCGTTTTTGAAAACACGTTGCTATTCACACAATTTTGAATCTAAAGCTGCAAAAATTTATATTTGTCTTGTTGGTTAGAATTTAAAAAATACGTGTTTCGGTATTTTTGGAAATTCAACCATAAAGGGGGTTAAATTGGAGAGGGCGTGTTTTTCGAAAATCTGTTGCTATTTAGGCAATTTTAAAGTTAGGACTACCAATTTTCGGTTTTTGATTGGGGGTTCGAATTTAAAAGACACGAGTTTCGGTATTTTTGGAAATTCAACAACTAAGAGGGTAAAATAGGGGATCAAAAATTCTTTTCGAAGACACATTGCTATTCAGATAATTTTGGAGTTAGAGCTCGTATTTGTATTGTTGGTTAGGATTTAAAAAATAAGTGCTTCGTTATTTTTGGAAATTCAACCATCAAGGGAGTTAAATTGCGCGGATGTTTTTTTCGAAAATGTTTTGCTATTAAGGTAATTTTGAAGCTACAACCACATAAATTGGTATATGTTTTCTTGGTTAGAATTAAGAAGACAAGTGTTTCGGTATTTTCAGAAAATTTATCATTTAGGGGGTGAAATAGGAAATGAAATATTTTTTGAAAATACGTTGCTACTAAGCCAATTTTGAGCCCAGAATTACAAAAACTGATATCTGGATATTTTGTTGAAATTTAAAAATGTCTGTAAATCTATCGGACCAAACTGCGTGGTCATCAGTCCGTAGCTTACAAACTACTTAAACCTAGGGAAACTAACCTAAGGACAACACACACACCCATGCCCCAGGGAGGAGTCGAACCTCCACGGCGAGCAACCGCGCTCTCCGCAGCGAGACGCTTTAGACCGCTCGGCTACTCCACCGCGGCTGTTGGAATTTAAAACACACATGTTGGTGTGTTTTTCGAAATTCAACTATTAAGGGGTGCCATAGGGGGTTACAAGTAGTAAAATCCAATGTTTGTAAATCTTAAGAGACTTAACTACGGGGTCATCAGTCCCTAAGGCTTACAAACTAACTAAACCAACTTAAACGAGCTTAGGCTAACTTATTATGCTAAGGACAACACAAACATCCATGCTCGAGGGGCGAATCGAACCCCCGACGGCTAATAGGAGCGCGCACCGCAGCATGGCGCCTCAATACGCACGGCCATTCTGCCGCGGCTACAAGTAGTATCACAACATTTCATTATGATCGTACTTAAGATATATATCTATGAAAATTTATATTAAGAGGGAGAAACAGCTGGTACAGACCAACCAGCCTACGCATTCGAAGCAGCGGGCGTTACTCTAGTAGATAATATGTATGTAGTTTGAATTACTTGCCGACGTATAAACTACCGTATCTCAAGGCCAGCTAGAATAATCATCCCATCAATAGTCACAATCATAATTTGGTACAAAGTATAAGATTCATAGTGTAGAACAAACGTTGTGGATCAGTAATGCTGTTACCTGTGGAAATAACAAACATTAATTTTCACTTGGGCACATGTATAAACGATAACCGCCATATAAATATTAGTAATATGGAGAAAATACGTTACTTTTACTACTAGACGTATAATAGGAATACGAGAAGTCGTTTTATTATTAACATCAACGCTTGATTTCACCTGTAGATAACAAAAATTGTTGCTCATAATGACGAAAACAGAGTCACGTGGCTAAGGGCAATTTTAGATGCTGGTTTCAAATTCTAACCTCCATGGTTTCAAACAACACGGCAGAGATAGGGACACGCGTAGTCTATGTTATCTTTGGTCTATGCCGTCTAACACGACAGTCACGGAATAAACGCTAGTACTCCGACCGGCAGCACTGCAGTAACCAAAGACATGATATAAACGGAGAACACGCCATTTTAATGCTGTTATTTTAATAATTCCCGGACACTAAAAGTGGACCTAGTGGTGAATTTTCAAATATGAACAAGAAAAACTAATTAGTAATATTCCTTCTCCTACTAATATGGTCCTAAAGTAATAAAATGTCATTGATTTTTTTCTAGCTTTAATATATTTTATTATATATATATAAAAGAAAGTCGTGTTAGTTACATTATTTATAACTAAAGAATGTCTGAACCGATTTGGCTCATAATTGGTGGGAAGGTAGCTTAGAAGCAGGAGACGGACATAGGAAGGTTTTTAGATACTTATTTATTTAATATTTTATGTATGACACATCCATCTATATTAATAAAAATGAATTGTCGCGTGTATCAAAGCGCGTCACTTGAGAATGGCTCCACCAATTTGGCTGATCTTTTCTTTGTTCTGTTCGTAATTCTCAGGACAAGGTTTGTATGAAAGAAAATTTTTGAAAAATCTACTGGATAATATTAGAATTTGAAAATAACTGACTGTACGTTTCCATGCGGATCATTTTCTAGATTCTCCAACAATCAGCTTATTCATTCGCTACTCGCCTAGCGACCAAATACGCTGTAACGGAGCAAACAAATACTCGGTTAGAAGAAAGGGGGGCATTGCTTGAAGCCAGGGATTAACTGGTATGTAGGGTTTAATTTTAAATCCGCTACATAGACCTAGCGGGCAATGTTGGCAACAGCCGTTGATTCCGGGAAATTAAGTCACGTCGCTGTTAGCCAATCAGGTAATAGTATATAATATCCAATGAGATTTGCCGATTTCTTATCAGTACTGCCTTTTTCGTTCTCGTGGTTATAAGTGATTAGCATTTGTAAGACTGTTTCCATAAGGGAAGTCCATTTCACTCTTATACATGAAAAACATCATCTTCGTCAGTAAGTTTAATGTGTCTGAAACTAAATTATTATGCGGATTCTCAAAACAATATCTTTCAATATGAAAACAACTGTCGCCAACTGAAATTTCATTGGCTGTCTCAAGCTTTGCCACGATTGGTCGCCTTCATTCCCACGATCCAACAGCTGTTGCCTGTGTCACGGAATGTAAAATTTTACCGGTATAGCAATGCTGTTAATTGTGTTTCAATTAGATTCCTAATAAGAGTTCATTATTCACTTACAGGTAAAGTAACTAACAAGAAGGTCAACTGTATGAATTTTTATGCCTACCGTTTGACGATTCACCGAAACGAGGACAATCACATACTGAAATGCCGCAGATTGTTTCATCAGTTCACCGTTGATATGTATGTTCGTGCAATAAAACTTTCGGAGAGGCCTGAGTTGTTTGAGAGTGGCCGTCCGAATATACTTCGTGTCCGTATTAAAATTGCCGCAGTTGTAATGAGAACGATACTTTAATTAGAAACACTTTAACTTTTTTATTAAAGCTATGTGAAAGGAGTTGATTGCAGAACAATCGAGAGGTTTTACAATCAGTAATACGAATCTCGACACAAACAAGAACATAAGAACTCCGTAACTAATTAAAGAAACAAAACAAAAACATTCAAAGAGTAAGCGCGAAAGAGACACAGCGCCCCTAGCGGAAGGCGTGGAAGCACTTTGACAGTAATACCAAAATAATGCGTGAAAACACACAACTCTCACTGCACTGTTTCTTCGCTGTCTGCTACATCAGCCCCCGCCGGAAAAGCGGAGCGTTGTCTAAATATCTTGCAAGGAAATGGACTCGTCGACCTGATCTTGTTGTGCGTCCTGAAGGCTGCTTCTCATCAGCGGCTGGAAGAGCTTGAGGTGGCGAAGTATCTGGGACTGGGTCGGGTTTCGTGTTTTCGCTGATACTTCGTCTTGAAGAATGTATGCAGGCTTGACGCGGTGCGTTCCTGGTTCAAATTTCGCTCGCTAGAGGCCGCCCCTCAGCTATCAGCTTGGACGCCTCGTTCGTTGCGATCATTTTACATTTTACATCCTAAGAATTTTTGTACCTTGTTTAAACAATACAACCAACTTTAATGTAAACTAATTCGAATACAATTGGCCCTAAGCTAAATTATTATACGTCCTGTATCAAAATTTAAATTGACGACACGCCCACATTTCACATAGCCTCATTGGCCGCTACATTTTTCGTTTTTATCCTGACATTTATAATATTTTATTATTGACCTTTACATTTTATCAACTAATGTTTAGAATTTTATGCTTGCAATGGTGTAATGTATATATCAGAACACATCAGAACATGCCGATTATAATGCCATTTTTATCGCGTCGCCATTGGGGGCCAAAAGTTTTAAAATTTTCTAAGTTCTATTGTTTTAATTACTTGACGTTGCTTTCTCTACGGCATAACGTAAGTTTCATTCTGCTTTTGTACAGTACCTTTTTATATATGTAACATTCTATCTTGTACCGTGTAATTTTTGTAAACTTATTGCTACACATTACATGCAGGTTTGTCACACTTGAAAATGACCGAAACCGGTAGTGTGGGCTTAAATAAAGCACCAATAAATACAACTAGAGCTGGACTTTCATTAAATCGTACCACAGTTGCGGCAACATCAAGCATCCAGTCATGGCGAAACTAATAATGCACCGTGTCGTGAAGTGTTTGCTTCGGTGCTCCTGGCGGTCTCGCATGCGCTGGAAATGTTTGAATTAAGTCGGCGTATTCGGTGCTGATGTTTTGCACGAGTTTACCCGTGTGCACTGTCGCATCTCGACGAAAACCTGAAGCCATTAGCCCAGCTATGCCGTCTACAAGCCGCGTATTTGCCACGTCGGGGAGCAGTTTATAATGAGCCAAAACATCTGCGCGAAAACACACAATTCTCACTGCACTGTTTCTTCGCTGTCTGCTACAAAACCATTAAGAGTACGGACATTAAAGCTACTTGCCTCACAGATAGAGCAGCTCGAAAGTTCTAATAACCCCTTTCCAATTGTTTTACCAATCCTTTATCACTTCTATTCCAAATCCGGGTCCCGACTACAATAATAATAAATAAGATCAGAGAGAGGGAGAGGAGGAGATAGAGATTGGGGAATGCAATGCATTTAAAATGGGGTGATGATAGGAGGGGGAGGAGATGGATATGGTGTGAGGTAAGAGGGAGTGGTGTGAAGATACGGGAAGGAGGAGATGGACAAACGAAGGTGGGAGGAGGCGATGGAGAAGTAGAGGAGGCAGGAAGGAATAGACATCGGGAGAAGAAGAGAAGAGATTAGGGTATTTATCCCATACACATTTGCGACTGCCAAGTGTTGCCGGGTTTGCTAGTTAATTATATTTCTTCGTTTATACCCACACTATATAGCCAAATGTACTGTAATCCAGATTATTTTCTTGCTTTGCTGAATTTTTTATGGCGTACTAATTCTAACAACGTCTTGGCATTTATACTCGGCCACAAGAACTACTAGCAACTAAACGTTCGTCCCATAATCTAGTAAAACACTGCACCGAGAGATACACTTGTGCCGCACCTGGTCGTAGTTCGTTGCCTCTTCTGGATTCTCCTGTATCGGTGCTCTCGGTAACGACTGGCTGAAATATCGTAGGACAAAAGTAGTCTACTACGAATAATGTACGTAGATTTGTAGTTCATTGACACTTAAACGTCTCACTAGTGCTCTGTTGTCCCATTTTATGGCCAGCGTACATGTCTCATCAATAGTAGTCACTACAACCCCGTACGCACATTCCCCACATTGAAAATACAGTTTACGTAGTCCATGTTCGGAATACTACATCTACATGGGACACTTTTCAAATCACATTTAAGTGCCTGGGAGAGGGTTCATCGAACCACCATTATACTATTTATTTCCCATTCCATTCTCGAATAGCGCGCGGGAAGAAAGAACACCTGAATCTCTCCGTTCGAGCTCTGGTTTCTCGTATTTTATTTTGATGATTTTTCTATCTATGTAAGTGGGAGTCAACAATATATTTTCGCATTCCGAGGAGAATGTTGGCGATTGGAGTTTCGCAAGTAGCCCACGCCGTTGTTGTAATGATTTCCATCCCATATCCTGTATCATTTCCGTAACGCTGTCTCGTGACAATACGAAACGAGCTGCCCTTCTTTGCACTCTTTCGATGTCCTCCGTCAAACCCACCTGATAAGGATCCCACACTGGGCAGCAATACTCCAAACATTGGTGGACAAGCGTAGTGTATGCAGTTTCTTAAGTAGCTCTCTTGCATGTTTTAAGGGTTCTGCCAATAAAACGCAGTCTCTGGTTCGCCTTTCCCAAGACATTATCTACGTGTTCTTTCCAATTTAAGTTTGAAGTAATAGTAATTCCTAGGTATTTTGTGGAGTTTACGGCCTTCACTTTTGATTGATTTATCTTATAAACAAAGTTTAACGGATTTCTTTTCGTACTCATGGGAACGACTTCACACTTTTCATTATTTAGAGTCAATTGCCAATTTTTATACCATACTGATATCTTATTCAGATCGTTCTGCAGACTGATTTGATCTTCAGATGATTTTACTAGACTGTAAATGACGGCGTCATCTGGAAACAACCTAAGAGAGCTACTCAGATTTTCCCCTAAATCGTTTATGTAAATAAGGAACAGCAGAGGACCAATAACACTACCCTGTGGAACGCCCGATATCACCTCCGTTTTAGTCGATGCCTTACCATCGATTACTACGAACTGTGTCCGCTCTGACAGGAAATCCCCTATACAATCGCAAATTTGGGGCGATATACCATAACCACGCAATTTGATACGGTGTCAAAAGCCTTCTGGAAATCAAGAAATACGGAATCGATTTGCGAAACCTTTTCGATAGCATCCATCACTTCGTGTGAATAAAGAGCTAGTTGTCTTTCGCATGAACGATATTTTCTTAATCCGTGTTGACCTTGGGTCAATAGATCGTTCTGTTCGAGATAATTCATATTTGAATATAGGATAAGTTTCAAAACCCTGCTGCAAATTGACGTCAATGAAATAGGCCTGTAGTTTAGTGGGTTACTCCTACTGCCTTTCTTGAATATAGGTGTGACCTGTGCAACTTTCCAATCTTTTGGTACAGATCCTTCTATGAGAGAGCGGTTGTATATGGCTGTTACGTAAGGAGCTATCGCTTCAGCATAATCAGATAGAAATCTAATGGGTATACAATCCGGACCAGAAGACTTGTCCTTGTTAAGTGATTTTAGTTGCTGCACTACTCCGATGATATCTACTTCTACGTTACTCATTACGGCCTCTGTTCGTAATTCGAAATATGGAATATTGGTGTCGTCTTCTTTGGTGAATGACTTTCTAAAAGCTATGTTTAGTAACTTTGCTTTAGTAGCGATGTCATCGGCAGGTTCGCCATTACTATCACGTAGTGAGGGTATTGTTTGTGTTTTGCCCCTAGTATATTTAACATATGACCAAAATCTCTTTGGATTTTCAGTCAAATTTCGAGAAAGAGTTTCGTTGTGATAAGTATTGTAGGTATGTCGCATTGAAATCCTCGCTAAATTTCGAGCTTCTGTGTAGGTTCGCCAATCCTGGGGATTTTGTGTTCGTTTAAATTTTGTATGCCTTTTTCTTTGCTTTTGCATCAGTGTCCTGACCTGTTTTGTGTACCAAGGGGGATCGCCTCCTTCTTTTATAAATTTATTTGGTATAAAACTGTCAATTGCTATCGATACCACTTCTTTGAATTTGAGCCACATCTGGTCTACACCTACGTTTAGTGTTAGAAACGAGTGGAAGCTGTCTTTCAAGAAGCAATATATTTTATTTCTATCTGCTTTCCTGAACAAATATACTTTTCGCTTATTTTGGGTAACTTTTGGACTTTCGATACTCAATCTCGCTACGACAGCTCTGTGTTCACTAATAACCGTATCCGTTTTGATGCTCATTATGAGCTTAGAATTATTTGTTGCTGAGAGATCAAGTGTGTTTTCACATCCATTTACAATTCTAGTTGGCTCATGAACTAATTGTTCGAAGTAATTCTGAGAGAATGCGTTGAGTACAATTTCGCACGACGTTTTATGCCTACCTCCTGATTTGAAAATATAATTTCGCCGACAGATTGTGGGTAAATTAAAATCACCGCCTACTATTATCGTGTGAGTCGGGTACTTTTTTGTAATTAGACCCATGTTTTCTTTGAACCTTTCTGCTATTGTTTCGTGAGAGTCGGGAGGCCGGTAAAAGGAACCAATTATTAACTTCTTACGATTTTCGGGTACAACCTCTGCCCATAATAGCTCAAAGGAACTATTAAATTCAACTTCGCTACACGAAATACTACTTTTGACGGCGTCAAACACGCTTCCACCTATTTTGTTTAATCTATCCTTTCTGAACACAGTTAGATCTTTTGCAAATACTTCTGCTGAACTTATTTCTGACTTGAGCCAACTTTCACTACCTACAATGATTTGTGTTTCGGTGCTTTCTATTAATGCTTGGGGTTCTGGTACTTTCCTGACACAGCTACGACAGTTAACAACTGTTATACCGATAGTTCCCAGACCTACATTTCTCCTGTGATCCACCTGCACCCTTTGAGATTGCCCATTTTGTTTTTCCCCGAAGCCCTCTATCTTAAAAAAACCGCCTAGTCCACGCCACACAGCCGCTTCCTGCGTATAGTGGACTAGGAAACCGGAAACTCACCACCCGATGGCGCAAGTCAAGGAATCTACAGCCTACACGGTCGCAGAACCGTCTGAGCCTCTGATTCAGACCCTCCACTCGGCTCTGTACCAGAGGTCCACAGTTGGTTCTGTCAACTATACTGCAGATGGTGAGCTCTGCTTTCATCTTGCAAGCAAGACTGGCAGTCTTTACCACTTCAGATAGTCGCTCAAAACCTGAGAGGATCTCCTCAGATCCGAAGCGACACACATCATTGGTACCGACGTGAGCCACCACCTGCAGTTGGCTGCTAACCTGAAAAAGCTCTCGTGGTGTACATTTAACGTGGCATTAATATTAAGTTTCAGTTCATAGTCCCTGTAGAAACACTTTCTACACGACTAATTTAGAATAACTTCAACATAATTGTTAAAATCGGCGTTCAGAGTGACATGGAGTATACCTCCTATCAAACACAAAACGACTTCCTACATGCCGCGAAAGCACACCTATTTATAGTATTGAAATAATGTCTCTGTATATTATGTATTGTTAATTAAGTACATTAAACTAATTACAATGGAAAAGTAAACAATTACATGCTATAGTAAAAGGTAGCGAAAATAATACTGAGTAAATTTATATATTAGTCTCTGTTAGGCCTATGCTGGATTTTTTGGAACGTCGACTTGTTGCCAGGTCTCACCGACCTACAGCGATACCTCTCGTCAGTAATCCGTGAAGAATGGCTAGCAAATACTCAAGAAATAATCCAGCATCTTACTGAACGTATGTTGCGAGAGTGGAAGCAGTAAACGCCATATTGAATTCCAGCATCACCGGTGGAGGGCGAGATGAACTTTTAAGTCATTTTCAGCGAGGTGCCCTGATTCTTTTCATCACGAAGTGTATATCTGCTAAAATCTGTCACAAGATATATTCGTCCAAAAAGAAGTTCAAAATGTTCAAATGTTTGTTAAGCTTAAGGGACTTAACTGCGGGGTCATTAGTCCCTAAACTTACAAACTACTTACGAACTAAGACGGCACAAATATCCATGCCCGAGGGGGGGGATTCGAACCCCCGACCGTAGTGGCCGTGCAGACCGTGACTGAAGCGCCTCAGTCCCCTCGGCCACCGCGGCCGGCACCATCAGAAGGAATCTGGCTTTAGTATTTATGCTACCCGTGCTATGTCGCAGGTTTATTAAGACAAGCAGAAAGTCCCATTAGTAATAATACTATGAAATGCAGGGTTCACAAAAAAGTACTACATGAAATCAACAAGTCACGCATTATGTTCTAGTCCCTGCACTGATTTAAGACTTCCGGACGTTTTACATTTGTGTAGGCTGAGACTCTAACGTGGGACACAATGTCTATTGCGCCGAGTGAAGTCGCGCAGCTGTTCTAAATAATCAAAGTGAACCCACATATGGGAAGTAGAACCCGCTTCTGCCCATCCTGATTTAGGTTTTCGTTGTTGTTGTTGTGGTCTTCAGTCCGCAGACTGGTTTGTTGCAGCTTTTCATGCTACCCTGTCCTGTGCAAACCTCTTCATCTGAGAATACGAAAGGCAACCTATATTCTTTTGAATCTGCTTACTGTATTCGTCCGTCGGTCTCCCTCTACGATTTTTACCCCACAAACCTCCTTTTAATGCTAAGTTGACGATTCCTGGATGTCTCAGAATGTGTCCCACCAAACCTATCCCTTCTCTTAGTCCGGATATGCCAGAAAGTAACTCCTTTTCTCCCCAATTATGTTGAACACCTCGTCATTAGTTACGTGATCTACCCATCTAATCTTCATCATTCGTCGGTATCACCATATTTCGAAAGCTTCTATCATCTTTTTGTCTAAACTCCTTATCGTCCACATTTCACTCCCATACAAAGCTACACTTCAGACAAATGCTTTCAGAAAGGACTTCTTAACATTTAAACTAATGCTGGATGTCAACAAATTTCGCTTCTTCAGAAACGCTCTTCTTCCCATAGATATCTGCGTTCTATGTCTTTTTTACTTCAGCCATCAGAAATTATCTTGCTACCCAAATAAGAAAACTCCTCTCTACTTTTATTGTCTCATAACCAAATCTAATTCCTTCAGCTTCGCCTGATTTTCTGAAACTACATTCCATTACCCTCGTTTTACGCTTGTTAATGTTCATCTTATATCGTTCTTTCAAGACACTGTCCATTCCATTTAATTTCTCTTCCAGGTCCTTTCCTGTCTGACAGAATTACTATGTCGTCAGCAAACCACAAGGTTTATATTCCCTCTTCCTGGACTTTGATTCCCTCTCCAAACTTCTCCTTGCATTCCTTCCCAAATTGCTCAATGTATAAATTGAACAACATTGGGGAAAGGCTACAATCCTGTCTTACTCCCTTCCCAATCACTGTGACCCTTTAATGCCCTTCGACTCTAATAATTGCTGTCTGGTTTTTGTACAAGTTGAATATAACTCTCCGCTCCCTATATTTTACCCCTGTTATCTTCAGAATTTGAAAGTGTATTCCAGTCAACGTTATCAAAAGTTTTCTCGAGATCCACAGATGTTAAAACGTAGAATTACCTTTCCTTAGCCTTCCTTAATCTTCTAAGATTCGCCTCTAAATAAATCGTGTTAGGTTTTCGCAATTTTCCTAAATCACTCCACGCAAATGCAGGACGGTTCCTTTCAAAGGGCACAGTCGATTTACTCCCACACCCTGTCGAAAACTTTCCGACCGTGAGCTCTGTGTCTAATCTTCCTTCCATCCTTCTTATGTGGACAAGTGCTACCGACTGACCTATCCGAGCACGACTTACTTCTTGTCCCCTATAGCATTAGTTCCTCATTTTGAAGGCACGTCATTACGTCTTGTCTACATAAACAACAAAAATAACGCCGCTTGTCCACCATTTGAGTTACGTCGCGGAACCTGCGTATGTAAACAAAACTCCTATGTTGCCACTCAGCTTTGTCACTTTTCCTCTTCCCACGGAATTAATATCGTTGTAACCAAGGCAAACGAAACAGACAGGCCCCGAAGTCACGTTATAAAGACATTCCTGAGCTTGTTCGCTCGTCCAGCTCAGCAGGCGGCGGCATTTCTGAAACTTCTAAATCGTAATATTACATCTACATTGTAAATCACGAAGTGCATGGCATACGCTTCATTGAACTGTTTTGTATGATATTTCTATACCGTTCCATTCTTATAGCGCCCAGGAAAAAGGAACACCTAAATCTTTGTCGTTTTCTATCTTCCGCCGTCGGAAGAGAAAATTGGTGGAAACATCGCAAATTTATCCAGTCGCAACGAATAAGGCCTTTTGTTAATGTTTTCCACCGTAATTGGGGCATCATTTCCGAGACACTCTCTCCCCTATATGGCGATAAAATAAAATGACCTGCACTTATCTGTTCTCTATATTCTCCATCAGTTCATCTTGATGGGGATGCGCAGCACAGCAATTCTTCAAGATAGGTCGCACAACTGTAGTGAGCAGTGTTAACGTTTTAACATCGTACGTATGAAAACTGCATGTTGTACTTCATTTCAGAATTTTGACTTCTTATGAATTACTATTACAGCTCAACAAACATCTTTCCAGTATACTGTAGTTTAATACCTATACACGGCATAAATAATATTTTTGCATGTTTATCGCTTTCAGTCTGTCCTGTTCAGTAGCCTCGTACTTCTGAAAGTCATTTTGGCTGATTTTTTGTAGTTTTGTTTTTTTCTTTTCTACCTAGCTTAGACGTAATAATTCAGTTGTAGGTCAATGAATTTTGATGTTCAATGTTCAAATGTTTGTAAACCTATTGTCATCATTCCCTATACTTACAAACTACGTAAACTAACTTATACAAAGGACAACTCACACACCCATTTCCGAGGGAGGAATCGAACCTCAGGCAGGAGCGACCGTCCGATCCGTAGCATGACTATGTGGCCACCACCGTGCGGCTGAACCTATGAGTTTTCACGACCTCATGACTGTAGTGATGGTTCGGAAGTCATATTTGACCTCCTAGCAACAAATAATCCAGAGCAAATAAAGAATATCAAAACAGACAGGGATTAATGAACACAGAGATGTCGTAGCGAAACTGCATAACGAAATTCCCAAATCCACAAATATTAAACGAAAAATATATATTCAAAAATGCAGCTAAGAATTCGTATAACGTTTTCCTGAGTGAAAATGTTCAGTCTTTCTAAACTGACAATGTGATTAAAGAGCGATGTGGCTTACATTCAGAGGAATAATAACAAAAGAGGGGGGCTGACCCACTGTGATACACAAAGTAGATTAGCTCACTCTTGCAAAGGCAAAGAAAAAAGCATGCGAAATATAAACAGACACAAAATCCCCTAGACAAGCAATCTGAAACAGAAACAAAAATTAGAGCGTACTTCAATGCGAGAAGCTTATAATAGTTTCCACAACAAAACCCATAACGTAATTTGGTAGGAAAAAAAAATCTCGTCATATGTGAAGTATACTATCGGCGAAATACAATTAATACATTCACGCCAGCCGCGGTGGCCGAGCGGTCTGCGGTGCGCTAGTCACGTTCTGCACGGCCACTACGGTCGGGTGTTCGAAACCCCCCTCGGGCATGGATATAATACCTTAGTATTAGGTAGTTCATAAGTAGTTTGTAAGTTTAGGGACTGATGACCCCGTAGTTAAGTCCCATAAGCTGTACAAACATTTGAACATTTGAATACATTCACTGACGGATATATATGGTGATCCGACTGATAACAATGCTGCTAAATCAGATTGCTAAACCAGTTTTCCGAAATCCCTTCACCAAAGAAAACGAAGCAAATACTCCAGAATTGGGATCAACCCACCTACAGAGGGAGACATAATCATCAACATACAATAAGAGAATTCAGATCGATTCAGGGTTTTTTTCCGCACGCTATTATAAAGTGGAACAGTAAAGAAATACCATAAAAGCGGTTCGACAAACACTCTGCCATGCACTTAAATGTGATTTTTCAGAGTAATAATGTTGGTAGTAATCACCTGAAGTGAGTTAACCAGCCAGGGCGCCAGATTTCCGGCGGGCGAGAACATCAAGGAAGGGAAATGAACCGTCTTTTTCCACCTCCATACTGAATTTAATGTGGTCGTGAACTGTTCAGATGATATAAGGATTCTCCCAGTTTCTCACATCCATGAGGCCAGATAACAAATCTGTCATCAACGTAGCAGTAAAAACATCCTGACTGTGCTGAGGAGTGTTCCAGGCAGTGACCTCAAATTTCTGCACAGAGAGGTTTGATACGAATGGAGCTAACGGACTTCCCATCGCCACGTCGTCTGTCTGGACGAAATACTGGCCGTCATACATGAAATAAGACGGTGTCGACGTGTGGTTAAACAGTTCCACAATCGTATTTTCAAATAAATTGGAGCGGACTTCCAAGCAGGTATGCGAAACATTTGAACATTTTATTTATACTCTCCTCGTCGAATGACATTCCCCCAATTTTCCATAAAGAACCAACTGCAGTGCACAGTTCTCAATATATGCTCCACTCACGCCGTGGGTCATGGGATACATCCGTGTATCGTGACGGACCTTCTGCTCCGAGGGTAGGTGCAGCAACACGACGAGGCATTGATTGACTCAGAAGATCGTCGTAAGTCACCTGCAGGAATATTGAGCAGCGCTCTAAGCCATAATAGAGAAAGTATTATCGTCGAAGGATTGTGTGAACGGACTAACTTCTCGATTATGTCCCATAATCTCTGGCGATCTGGGTGGCCCAATCATTCTTTGGAAACGTCCATAATATTCTTCAAAGCAACCGAAACTGTTTCCCTGTGAGAGAACCCATTCTCTCCGTTATAAATCCCAGTTTTTTCGTACCAGTCAATAAGTGGGTTCAGTTGGACCAGAGAACCCAGTTCATTCCATGTTAAGACAGCCCACACCATCATGGAAGCATCGCCATCTTGCACCGTATCTTGCTATAACTTGGATTCATTGCTTCATGGCGCCTCCACTACATTTAAACCTTACCATTATACGTTGCACTACCGTCATCTATATCTGTCCACATCGTTACCCCATGAATTTTTAATCTCAGTGTATTACTCTCTTTACTCAACTCTCTGAATGTCGTAGCATTCAGATTTGCTTATGAGATTATATTCCGTGACGACGAACTCTGAGAAACATTGATTACAGAGCATGCGCTATCCTAATTGCAGTCCATTTAGGAAACCAATCTCAAGATTATTATTTTCTTGGATAATACTTTGTGACGACAATTATTTGATATGAATACAATGAATCCATCCTATACATAGAAATCACCATACAAGCCTGCTGCTGCAAAAACATTTTTCAAACGCAAATTTGTCATTGTAATATACACTGGTCAAAATATTTATAGAATCAACTGAGATATCTAGGTTCTGAAGTATTGTCATCGGCAGCATGAACTAAAATGGTTCGACTTCTTTCTGTCGGTTCTAAGGAGCGGAGACTACAACGTTAAGGAAACCGAGATAATGGTAATAACAGAAACTCGCTGCAAGAAGGGGATTCATGTTGATTTTTGTTACCAAACGAATTACGCAAGCAGTTAGGTTCAGATTGTGTACTAGACACCCTCCAGACAGCAACAGGACGTACAATATCAACACAAGCAGTCCGAAATCGCGTTCGCGAATGTGGCCTCTGCGCACGGAGGCTTATTGTGTGTGTCCCATTGAAACCAAGACAACGTTTGTCCCGCAGAAACTGGGCGGAGGAACATTAGGATTGGAGTCGTAACGAATGTCGTCGGGTTCTGTTGGCAGATGAGTCAAGAACTCGGAACAATCATGCTTATGTGCAGTAAAGATTACCATATCACGATGGTGGACGAATAGTGTGGGCAGGAGTCAGGATTGACGGACATACGGCCCTCTATGTCGTTGAGAATGGCGCTTTGACTGCTTATAATTATAGAGACGAGATTCTTCGACCTTTTGTTGTGCCTTAAGCTGGTGCCATAGTAGATTGGTTCCTTATGCTAGACCAATAACGCTAGTCCCCACAGAGCTGCAGTGGAGGACAACATGCTTACGTTGAACAAATTCAGGCGAGCTTGTCCAGTGGACTTGAACCTTATTGAACATATCTGGGATTACGGTCGGGGGTTCGAATCCCCCCTCGGGCATGGATATTTGTGCCGTCCTTAGTCTTAGCTAGTTCGTAAGTAGTTTGTAAGCTTAGGGACTGATGACCCCGTAGTTAAGTCCCATAAGTTCTTAAAAAAAAAAAAAAAAAAAAAAAAAAAAAAAAAAAAAAAAAAAAAAAATCTGGGATGCATTTCGCAGACGCATTGCAGCCAGATCAACACCTCCCACATCGGTTCCAGATCTAGATATTGCACCGTGGAAGAATGGCCCAATGTCCCTCAAGAACTGATTGATAACCTCCTACTGTCCATGCCACGGAGGTGTGTAACTGTACTGGCCGTCCGAGGTGATCACACACCATATTAGAAGGCAACGAGAATGACTTTTTCACTGCTATGGTAGCTCCATGGTGCCTCGCTCGAAGTAAACGCCATGTAAAACTCAAGTAAAGAGTTGAGACAGCAATATATCCTACTTTATCATACACAAATTACAATTGTAACTGATATCTGTTTAAAATACGTTACTATACGTATGTGGTGTATGATATCTTACGTGATCCCCTAATTGTTTTCGGTAGTATAGTTCACGCAGTATTATTAATCACAGCACTAGCTATTAATAAACCAGGATACCGTAACAATACTAGCGGTTTTCAAACTCGCGATGAGTAAGGCGAAGTCTATCATCACATAAATACCCAAAAAAGTTTTAATTTAGATCCGTTACAAGAGCCGTGCTAATTTAAATCAAACAGACTAGTCCACAATTGGTGTGCGTTTCGTATTCCCACAAACCTCCTACTATGTGTCATTTTTATAAGATTTTGTTAGAATTCCATAATGTCATGATTAGAGCCCCTGTATTGTAAAAGCTAATTTTTAATGTAGTAATACCAATGATATGCATTTCTGTCGCCTAATTTTTCATTTATGGCAGGACACATAGTAACGCGCACATAAATGTTAGGCAAAGCAGTCAACAATCCGAAGATTGGTTTGAATACCACAGTGCTTTACCAGACACGGTCCTGTTTGGAGGTGGTATACCGTTGCTTCCTCCGACCTTCGAACTGACTTACCAAGTCAGTTATAGGAGGACCTACAGTTTAACATGTGTTCCAAACCACGGTGCTCCTCGATGTTTTTTCGTATCAGCAACATTGTGAGATGTGAAAGAAGTCCAAAGTGACAGTTTAAAATCCCAAAACTTACCGGGGATCGATCCCGCGGCCCTTGGATCTATAGTCTGGGGCTGTATCACTGTGCTACCGAGCCACATACTTGACACAAGTAACAAAGGGTGCGCTCCACAAAAATTTATATAGCTCCTAGTGTCCTGAATGTTGTGAATAACACATAACATAGTATATGGACACGACAGGAAGAAGATGCTGTGATACGCAAATGATAAGCTTTTCAGAGCATTCACACAAGGTTGGCGCTGGTGACGACACCTACAACGTGCTGACGTGAGGAAAGTTTCCAACCGATTTCTGATACACAAATAACAGATGACCGGCGTTGCCTGGTTCAAATGTTCAAATGTTTGTAAATCTATCGGACCAAACTGCGTGGTCATCAGTCCGTAGCTTACAAACTACTTAAACTAAGTTAAACTAACCTAAGGACAAACACACACACACATGCCCCAGGGAGGACTCGAACCTTCGACGGCGAGCAACCGCGCGCTCTGCAACCAGGTGCCTTATAGACCGCTCGGCTACTCCACCGCGTCGGCGTTGCCTGGTGAAACGTTGTTGTGATGCCTCGCGTAAGGAGGAGAAATGCGTACCATCACGTTTCCGACTTTGATAAAGGCCGGATTGTAGCCTGTCGCGATTGCGGTTTATCGTATCGCGACATTGCTGCTCGCGTTGGTCTTGGTCGCAATCCAATGACTGTTAGCAGAATATGGAATCGGTCGGTTCAGGAGGGCAATACGGAACGCCGTGCTGGATCCTAACGGCCTCGTATCACTAGCAGTAGAGATGACAGGCATCTTATCCGCAATGCTTTAACTGATCGTTCAGCCACGTCTTGATCCCTGAGTTAACAGATTGGGACCTTTGCAAGACAACAACCATCTGCACGAACGGTTCGACGACATTTGCAGCAGCATGGAATATCAGCTCAGAGACCATGGCTGCGGTTACCCTTGACGCTGCACCACAGACAGGATCGCCTGCGATGGTGTACGCAACGACGAACCTGGGTGCACGAGTGGCAAAACCATTCTTTCGGATGAATCCAGGTTCTGTTTACAGCATCATGATAGTCGCAATCCGTGTTTGGCGACATCGTGGTGAAAACACATTGGAAGCATGTTTTCTTCATCGCCA
The DNA here is from genome assembly GCA_026315105.1 of Locusta migratoria. NCBI lineage: Eukaryota > Metazoa > Arthropoda > Insecta > Orthoptera > Acrididae > Locusta > Locusta migratoria. Next base: position 293,913,574 of record CM048748.1, read on the forward strand.
TACTGGCGTCTCACCTGGCGTGATGGTATGGGGTCACGTCTTGGTCATCTCTTGTTCGCATGAACGGCACTCTGAACAGCAAGTTACATTCCAGATGTTTTACGACCAGTGGCTCTACCCTTCATTCGATCCCTGAGAAATCCTACATTTCACCATGATAATGCACAACCACATGTTACGGGTCCTGTACGGGCCTTTCTGGATACGGAAAATGTACGACTGCTGCCCTGGCCAGCACATTATCCAGACCTCTCACCAACTGAAACCTTATGGATAATGGTGGCCGAGCAACTAGTTCGTCACAATACGCAACTCACTGCTCTCGATTAACTGTGGTATCGTGTTGAATCTGTACATGCCATTTAAGTTATGTTTGACCCAATGCCCGGGCGTATCAAGGCCGCCATTACGGCCAGAGGTGGTTGTTCTGGGTACTGATTTCTCAGGATCTATGCACTCAAATTGTGTGAAAATGTAATCACATGTCAGTTCTAGTATAATATATTTCTCCAATGAATACCCGTTTATCATCTGCATTTCTTCTTATTGTAGCAATTTTAATGGTCAGTAGTGTATTTTTGATGTGTGAACGTAAGTAGACGCAGGAAGAAAACAAGATCCATCCAGTACACTCATTTTAAGAAAAAAAATATGACACCTTCAAAGACTAGACATAGGAACTTCCTATCCACACAACATGTAGAGTTGTGTGTTTTGCAGAAATGATCAGCAACTGAGCAATTGAACATTGCCGGCCCGCAGATGTCAGGGCTAACATCGATAGCGCTGCGCAGTACCACCTGCTAGTAAAATTTGCTCGCGAAGTTAACGGATCATTGTGACTCGAGCAGACGTGCACCATGGCTCGCAGACGTATGTGCGAACCACACCGTCATATCATTGAGTTTGAAAGAGGACACATTGTTGACTTGACAGAATGTGACGCATCCATCCGGGTAATTGCTGGTTCAAAGTGTTTCAGCAATGCAAGAGGAAATGGATGACGGATGACTGTAAAACAAGAGGAAAAACGGCCAGGTCGCACCACGCAGACTCTCCCCCTCTACCCCAACCCCCCCCCCACACACACACACAAAAAGACACATCATTCGAATGGCATCGCAGAACAGATCTGCGTCATCCTCGCTTCTGGCGCAATAGTAAACAGCGTAACACTGACAGGAGTGACAGTTCGTGGCCGTTAATTATTTTCGTGGGTTCCGTGCGCGTCGCCCAGTTCGCCCCTACGATTGAGGAACGTGCAGAAACATGCTGGGCGGCAATGTTGTATGGAATGGAGTGTTTTCGGACGAATACAGGTTAGGTTTGGTTGAAAACGTAACCGCATTTCTATTCTCTGCAGATAGAGTGTGTGGCATCACGGTGACTTAATTTGTAAAAGACGTACAGCAGTAACCCAAGAAGGCCTTATGATGTTGTTTGCTATTGGATACAACCACAAATCAACAGCTGGTGCGTATTCAGCTCTCTGCGACCAGCTTGACTGATGTAAATGACATCACCCTCTCGAAAGCGCACCCTTTCTGCACAACATCCCGACACCATTTTTCAGCACGGTAATGCACGACCGTATGTTGCTGCATAACCACGTGCGTTACTACATCTACATACATACTCCGCAATTCACAGCAAGGTGCGTGGCGGAGGGTACAATGTACCACTACTAGGCATTTCCTTTCCTATTCCACTCCCAAATAGAACGAAGAAAAAAAGAATGCCTATATGCCTCCGTACGAGCCCTAATTTCTCTTATCTTGTCTTTGTGATCTTTACGCGAAATGTAAGTAGGTGGTAGCAAGATCGTACTACACTCAGCTTCAAATTCCGACCCTCTAAATTTACTTAACAGAAATTCACGAAAAGAACGTCGTCTTTCTTCCAGCAATCCTCAATTGAGTTGCCGGAGCATTTTCGTGACACTCGCGCATTGGTCGAACCTACCAATCTATCTGCTCGCCTCTGAACCGCCTCTATGTCTTCCCAAACACTAGAGCAATACTCAAGACGTGGTCGTACAAGCGTTTTATACGCGGTCTCCTTTACAGATGAAGTACATCTTCCCAAAATTCTCCCAATAAACCGAAGTCGGCTGTCCGCCTTACTCACAACTGTCCTTACATGTTCGTTTCATTTCATATCGCTCTGCAATGTTACGCCTAGATATTTGAACGACGCGACAGCATCAAGAAGCTCACTCACTACTAATGCTGTAGTCGAACATTATAGGATTGTTTTTCCTACTCATGCGCATCACCTTACAATTTTCTACATTGAGAGCTAGCTGCCATTCTTCGCACCAACTAGAAACTAGTATCACAGGATGTCTGATTTCTGCTAAAAATCTTCAAATGTTCAAATGATTATAACTATAAGGGACCAAACTAGTGTGGTCATCAGCCCCTATAATTATAAACTAACTTTCGCTAAAGACGACTCACACACACACACACAAACACACACACACACACACACACACACACACACACACACACACACACACATACCCAAGGAAGCACTCGCCTACGACGCACCCTTTTTCACGGGCCCGCCAGATTCCCAGACTTCGACAATCGAAAATGTGTGGAAAATGGTGAAACTTCGGATGCGACGCTGTCACCGAATCCCAACCATCTCAGATGATTTTTTCAACCACGCGAATGCAGCATGGTGGCTTTTCCACACGACTCCATTCGCGCCTCATACGCGTCGATGTTGTCATACATGGAACATGTTATCAGGGCCTATGATGAACGCTGTGCCTATTGAGCAACAGGACATAAGCCGTGCCAAAGTGTCTGAAAAGTTAATCATTTATTCAAAACACACTAATGAGCATGCCCTGTGAATATGAACGTCCTATCTCTAGACTTTTAAGACTGAGTGCATAACAAACAGTGATTCACTTTAGATGTGAATAAATGCAAGATAATGCATATGGCAAAGTGAAAGAAAAGAAACGTGATAGTACTGGATTACTAGATCACAGGCACACATGTGAAGCACGCCAAAAATATGAAATAAAATAATGAAGTAAAATTTGTAACAGGCAAAGTGAATGGAAAACTTAGATTTGTTGTAAGAGTTACAAGCAAGTGAAAAAAAAATCACATACAAGGAGCAACAGCGATCGATCTTTGAGTACTGTTCCAGCGTATGGAATGTTAATCAGTCACAATCAGTAAATAAAGAATGTTTACAGAAACTCGAGAACTCGGAGAAGCTGGGACAAAAGTGTGAACTCGTCTTTTGCTTCTATTTATAAAACCGATATCCCTGTAAGACTGCGTTAATAAGACAATGACCATTGCAGCGATGATCAGAAACAGAAAAGCTCACGGCACTTACAGAAGCACATAATAATTTATTCTTTGCTTAATATGACACTGGAATAGGAAATGAAATCGATATTCTTGTTACGAGGTACAGTGAGGCGCGCAGATCACGGTGGACTATGGAGTAAATACGTAGACACTGATACCAACGCCTGGGACGTCTCGTGAGCCATTGATCTACCCTTTTCACTAACGACGGGAGTGGCATGGAAATGACCTGAAGAACCAAACAAAGAAACGTAACTAGTAGATATAAAGTGTAGCTAGCTAAAGGGTCCGTGTTTAAATCCACAGACCGGGACTCTTTTTTCATTATTCCGTTTTTCATATTCTTATTTATTTATCTGATCGATATGTTAATTGATTATTCACTTATATATGAAATATTTTTAACAATTCATGCTTCGTATTTTCAAAGTATCTAATTTCTTCACTGAAAATTAACTACACAACCACAATCAAAATTGTAAATATGCGTTTCCGTCCCAGTTACTTCCTTCACATATTCGTTCGTTGTATATTTGAAGGAAATAATTTTCCAGCTACAACCTCTGCCACCGCGCATTTCGCTTCACAGGGCGGACGTACAGTTAGTTATATCGACCACAGGACCGAAAGTTTCGGAGCGTTTTTCTCGTGAATGATTGGCCATCTGGCCGTATGGCTGGGGCATTGTAACACTAACTGCAAACACGCGCCGCGCCGCCCTCTCCCAAACTTAATTTCCCAACACTGGAACTCCACTCATAAAAATAAAAAATAAATAAATAAAATAAAGAAAATTTAAAAATGTAATTTAGCATATTAGGTTTACCGTAAATATCTTCGAAACCGTGATATATAAAAGTGAGTGTTAGAAAAGCGGAATGTATTTAACGTCCCTGCACGATAAGTTAATTTTTTAAAGTTACATTTTAAGCAGTTATTTACATATTGTCATTATTATAATGGCTTTTACCATAATAATGGGTTATATTTTCAACTAAAAAATGATCACATTACTTTTTAACAGAGTGACTGAACCCTCAAAAGTTAAACTGCGCAAAAACGAAAATTACTTCCAACAACTCCTGGATGCGTAACATTTCTTTGTCCGACAATATATTATGAAGCTGTAAATGATTCATTCAAATACGCATCTACGTTAATGGTCAGTGCAGCAGGAGGCTACAAAATAAATCCATATATACTATAAAAATGTTCGCGCGCGCGTTTGTGTGTGTGTGTGTGTGTGTGGATTTCACGCCTCTTCCTAAAATACTGAACAGATTTCAAACAAACTTGGTACACATATTCCTTACTATCAAGCAACAATCGCGTGGGCGATACATACTTCTGGATATACGATGTAAACAATGAGGGTCGCAGGAAACTACCGTATCATGCGACGCGTGATGCACTACTTAAGATTCAGAGCTGTTAGTGACTTGCTACAAACTTTGCTCATAATTTCAAACTTATTCGAAACCTTTTCTTGCAAATAACCTCACCAAAATGACAAAACGTTATCGGTTACTACTCCTGCGTTCATGCAGTAAAACAATAGTATTCGGCATAACATGACAATTTATTACTTGTGCAGTACTAAATCTAATAGTGAAATATTTTGCGAGATATATACCACTGAATGTACATTTGATATTTATCATGGTACAACACATAGTTCTTGAGATATGAGGTCATAAACAGTAACGTTGATGAAGAAACGCCAAATCAAGTACGAGGTTTTGGTTTATTACGTCTTTAATACTATATTCGCACCAAATTTTACAGACAGCATATACGTGCACTAATGAATGTACCTTCGAAATTATATCACGGCACGCCATATTATTTCAGGAGATATAACCTTCTAAACAATGAGATGCATAAAAGCCGCCTCATCACGTATGAGGTTGTAATTTACTACGTCTACTGTATTCGCAGTACATTTCACCGACAGTTTCCTAACAAGTAACTGGAAAATAGTATTATTGTAGGACATATTATACAGGAGACATGACGTCATAATGATAGAGCTGCACGAACACAAAACTGATTTGGGCAGAAGGCGTTGGACAGAGGAGGATACATATCCGGCAACACTGCGAACTAACGCCAGTCCTCAATATATTTAGAAAGTTTAATCAAGATAGTCTCTTTAGACGTGTAAATGTTCCTTTGACAGTATCTAGGTACGAAATGCCTCCGATCTGAGAAGAAATCAATGTTACATTGCAGCAATAATGCAAAGCGTGTCTCAGGAACTACTGTGTTACAGTATTTGAAGGAAAATAAATAAAATAAAATTAGCAAGTTGTAAAATTTGAAAATGTCTTTTTCCGGCGAAATACGTCACTGGTAAACATATAAAGTTATAATCCTTCAAACAAGACTACTCATTTTTTTGCAACGTGTAGTACGTTGCTGCCATGAGTCGGACAAAGTTTTCCATTAGTTGACATCCTCCACTGTTCAGCCTTAGCCTCAGACAATGGTCGCATCGAATGCAAAGCCAAACGACTGTCTGGCAGCGAGACTTGGGGAGCTCGCTTGGCTAGTGAAAGCCTTTCACGCAGTCGACCTCATTCACGGCGAGTGAAGACGCGGGAGAATGCAGAGAATAAGGTCTTCACTAATGTGAGCCAGTGTTCCGCAGCAAGCTGTCAATACATCGCTGGAGGAAGCTTCTCTTTGAATCGATGCAGATTATGAGCTACCGTAAGCATTTACAAGCGCTTCCGATCACTTGGCGCTGAGCGCGGTTTGATTTACAAGAGCAAATACATGGATGAAATATTATCGAACAATGCCACGCGAATGGTCATTGTAAAACCTAGCAAGTGGTGAGCCCGTGTTGATAGGTTGTTAACATTTAACGGGGTTAAAGCTGAAGTGGTGTAAGTCACGTTTTTAAAATTATTGACTTAAGTGCTGCAATACAATTTTGAAATATAGATCTGTTAAATGGAAGAATGGTGTAGTTCACAGTTTTGTTCTTACCCCCATAGATGGCGTTAGCCGTTTTACTTGTGAATGAAACGGCCGCTTTGTTTATAGGCATTGCGGTGCAAGTCTGACTTACGCAATTATTCTTCTAAGTGATTCTAAGGTGTACTTTCGTACTGTGTAGTTTACGTGTTTTGGTGAAGATGGATCCTCAATTTGATGAAGACACAAGTAGTGAACCCAGTATATTGCAATATGCAGGATCTAGTTATGATTATGATCCTTCAGAGAATGAAATGTTTGTTTCTTCAGGTAAGTTTAAGTCACGTAGTCTATCATTTGTCCAATTACGTTAGTAACACATTATCATGTCTTTGAAGTTTGATAATGACTGGCCTATAAACGTAATTTCACTGAAAATAACAGCAAACGTGGTGCGCGAGCTAAACGATGTAGCATAATTTCTGCAAAACAATTCTTAAAAATAATAGCAGTCTTGATACACAACCTTTTTTTTTTTTTTTTTTTTTTTTTCTTTTTTTTTTTTTGGCCTTCTGAGTGTTAGCTCAATGTGGCCATCTACAACACACAGTGGAAATGTACATATATTTAAGTAAACAGACAAAACAGAAGTACATTTTGCAAAATGAAAAGTGGAAACAAAGCGAAAACTGCAACATTACGATTTAAATATTGTTGGAACTTTTTCACATATTCACAAGCAAAACCTTATATTACCAACACACTTGATGCTTATAGATTGTGTACAGTGATCTTAATAAACTTAATTATGATTTTATATACACGAATGTATTTTGTAGACAAAAGGGAAGAAGCTGACTGGGGGAGGGGATATCCCATCTTCACCAATGTCTGCAGGAAGTTCAAACGTTCTCGGTCAAATTTGGGGCACCTGAACAGGATGTGGTTGACATCAGCTTCCGTTTCAGGATCACACTCACATGCCGCCGAATCGTAGACGTTGATCCGATGAAGGTGTTTTGGATAAGAGGCGTGATTGAAGCGAAGACGAATAATGGTAGCAATCGCGGATCGGTCCAGATGAGCCTTCATAAACCACGGCTGCGTAGAAATCCGAGGTTGCAGCACAGCGTAGGAAGCGCCTTTCGTTTCTTGGAAAACGTTCCACATCTGTTGCCACTGTTGTTTGGCGTAGGCCTTGACCGCAGATAAGAAGTCTGTGTATGGTAGTTGTAGGTCCAAGACAGTGCCTAAGGATGCCGCTTGTTTCGCCAATGAATCAACTTCCTCATTATTGCAGATACCAGCGTGAGAAGGCACCCACAGTAAATGAACTGTCCGTCCTGTATTTGTACAGCGAATATATGCCGAAATCACATCCAGAATATAGCTGTTGGTTTTTTTGTTCCATCTCCGGTGTTGCAGGGTTTGAAGGACACTTTGAGAGTCAGACACAATTAATATTTTCGGGAAGGAAATGGTAGAAACAAACCTAAGTGCTTCCAGTATTGCCACTGTCTCCGCCGTAAATATAGAGGTATTCGATGGCAGTTTGAAGGTTCTCCGAATCTGAATCTGAGGGCAGAAAAAGGCACATCCAGTACACTCTTCTTGTGGAATTTTGGACCCATCTGTATATACACAAAGAAAATCAGGCCACTGTTCTGCAACGAGGCGACTGAATCCGTTATTAACAGTGATACTTCCTAAGCAAGTCATATCAAAATAGAAGACTGGAATCTGGCAGCCAAGTGTTCGTAGATCGTATTCAAAAGGAGGCGGATGCGGTGAACAACGCACAGAACGTATCATAGGAGACCAAGTGTCGAATCTGGTACAAATGGCAACATTCGGAAAATAATTATGCATGTTTGTTTGGTTGCAGAGGAAGAAGTGGAAATAACACAACATGATTACGAAATCGAAGTAAAAAGAGGCAAAAAAAAGGGGAGTACGAAGCAGGAAAGAAAGAAAAAAAGAAATTTGGGTCAGGCATATGAAACTAAGGAAGGGAGAAAGGTTCCTTAAAAAAAGTTCTCAAACATAAATTGTAACTGCAGATTAAAATGTATAGATAAGATATCAGAAGTGGCACGCAGAAGTTCATTCGAAACATTTTGGAATTTAGGTTCTTTTTCCTGTCATAATGCATTTCTATGCGGGTTAATTAAGCAAATAAGTCCCCAACACAGGCGTCCTAGAGATGGGTCAAGATTGCCAAAGTCAACCAGCAATCAATTTTATATTCAAGTTGATGGAACTAGTGTTAAAGTATCCAAAAAAATATGTCCTTCAAACATTCCAAAAATCAGATGGGCGGATGACCAGAGCTGTAAAAAAGTTGAAAATGAGAGAGCAACCAGGATCGGACAAACGAGGAAGTGGGATACTCGTGAACAAAATCTCTGATGAAAGAATGGATATTGTCCGGAAGCATATTTCATCATTCCCCTCATACCAGTCTCATTATACACGAGCTCAAAATCCAAACAGAAAGTATTTATCCCCTGACCTTAATGTACGTCTTATGTATAACTTATACAGAGAATACTGCAAAGAGCCCATTTATCGCAGATGCTTCAGTCATGACTTCTACTTGCACTTTCATGCTCTACATAAAGATACCTGTATGAAGTGCGACAAATACAAAATACAGATGTCCACTTTATAAGATGCAATAGAAAGAAATAACTTGGAAGTACAACACGAACTTCATCTTCGAAAGGCGGAGGATGCTAGTACAACCACGAAATTAGATAAAGAAAATTCACGGAAAGATAAATTGTATTATGCCTTCACTTTTGACTTGCAGAAAGCTCTACCATTCCCCAAACTGACCACTTCTGGGGCCTATTATAAAAGAAACATATAATTATACAATCTTGGCTGTCATGAGCTGTCAACTGATATGGGCTTTATGTACACATGGGATGAGACAATGGCCACACATGGGTCACAAGAAATAGTGACACTTGTACGGGGCAAAATAGGAATTTTAAATTTGCATTGTGTCTCATGAAATTGCTTCACACCAGTGTTAACATCGACATTATGGACCATAAATTTATGGTTTGTGGCCACTCCTACCTCCCTAATGATTCATATTTTGGATCTGTAGAATCCTATGCAATAGGTAACACAGTTTATGTTCATACTGATTGGTGCTCCATAATCGCAAAATCAAGAAGAAATAAAGCTTTTATTGTTAAGCAAATGTCACGTAAAGACTTCAAGTCTACGAAGAATCTTGAACAAGCTATTACAAGAAGAAAACAAAATGTCGCTAAAAAACCAGTGTCATTACACGGAGAAAACAAAATGTCGCTAAAAAACCAGTGTCGTGGCTTAATATGCAGTGGATTTGTTTACTGAAGAACGAACCTTTTATGTTCTATTACAAGGAGACACTTAATGAGGGTTGTCCATTCCCCGCTCTATGTCTAAATCCAGCCAAACCAGGAAGGCCAGTTTCGCTTGGACGTATTGCTATGGAAAACCTATACCATGGACCAAGACCTGTAACCAAGGAAAAGAAAAGGGACATGCTAGATCTTCTACCATACATCAACCATGCTTACTTCCAGCGACTTACAACAGCTGAAGCAACAGTAGATGATGCAGGCCCGCTGGATGTTGTTGATACTAAACGTGACTGAACATTGTCATAGCTAAGAAAGGACATTTCGTTGTAGTGCTCTTAGTTATTTCTGAAATATATCATATTAGTTATATATTATATATCATATTATCACAGTAGCTTGCGAAATATATGCTTTATTGATGTCACTGAATAATTAAAATGAGTACTTCATCTCTTGTTTTCTCGCATTTTGATTTCACAGTGATAGAACGATTGAGGTGTGTAGTCTGTACGTCTGTTCATTATTCTGGTTGTGCACTATTTATGCGACCCTCGGCCTCCACCAAGAGCGGATGAGCAATTGTTTAAGGAGAAAGTTGTTTATGCAGGAACTATCTTAAAAGTGTTATTAAACATTTTCCCTGGCCTCTATATATATATATATATATATATATATATATATATATATATATATATATATATATATATATATATTATTCATTTATTCAGTAGTTATTTCCCCAAGACAGAATATAGCCATTGAATAACCTCTGTTGCTGTGACACTGAGACCAAATGGCACAAAAAAACCTATATCTTGCCTCTTTTCTAGAGGTTCTTTGTCCAAGCCAGAAATTACGTCTAAAGTTACCACAAATGTAATCTGATCCAATTTACGCAAAAAGTCTTCAATGTTTTCTGTATACTCTATCTTCCTAAAAACGTATTTAAGTGTGTAGAATCTTGTGCAATTCTAACGTCCCCATCTTTTAATAACGACTGCTGGACTGTTATATTCACTGTTACCTATCTCAACTGCCTCCCGGTTTTCCATCCTCTTTCTTTCGATATTTCTGGATTTATATGAACGACAGATATCTGCAGAAAAATCCATCGTGGAAATAAAATAGTGCTATAATGTATTGAATTTTCACGAGCCTACTATGGTATGAACCGACCGTTTAAAAGAATAGCCAGAATTCTGCACTTGCTTTCTTTGATGAATAAGTAGTAAGACTGCATACAAAGCACTTTGCACATCTGGTTGTTTGCCTCTTTGAAGCGAGGTTATTAACATAAAGGTAGTTGCAGTGGCGGCTCGTGACTGCATTTAGGTGAAGAGCTAGCAGAAATGAAAAAAAAAAAAAAAAAAAAAAAAAAAAAAAAAAAAACCACATACGCGTACAGAAGCTTATCATAATAAGTTTACTTACCTATTCTTGTACACCAAATCAGTCGGCCGGTCCTTTAAGGCGGCAAACTTGTCGTGATGTCTTCATAGAACGGATGTGTTATTGTTAACTACCCTAGAAGTTCTTTCTGAATTGAAATATTCGCTAAAGAAGAAAGTCTTTCTTTGAAATAGTGTTCATCAGGCATGTTTTTATACGCTTTAGGCAAGAAAAGCTTCTTTCAACAGACGCTGTTATAGAAGAGAGAGACAGAATAACGGAGAACAGTTTATATCTGTAAAAATGTCCTTATCCACATTAAGCACTTCTAACATCTTTCCGGGGGAAATGTTTCTGTACTTCTCACCAGCCTACAGAATAGTGTGCGTTTCTTAAGAGTTGTCTTGGAGAATGCAGCCCAAAGACTGTTTGTAGGTTTTCAAGTGCAGCACGGGGAAAATATGTCTGGTATTCTTCAAATTTTGTGGTATCAGCAAGGTAAACTAAATTTCTTCACAGTCGCGAAATCTCTCGTCCATTTCCATCAAAATTGATCCAAAATTTCGTAACACAGGGTTCGATACATTTGAACACCGTCATCCTGAGAGAGAAAACTGTATTCTCTTGGAGACACATATGTCATTTCGCTGGCCTTTTGGAAGACGACTGAAAAACACTGTTCGTTCCCCTTGATTCTCAGCATATCACACGTAGTCCTTACTTTATATATACAGTAGTTAACGTCTAACGATCTTTTCTGTAAGACTTTGAACAGTATCGTTAAAGTTCTTCTGAGCTATTTACCGCGTCATGATAATAACATCTTTCCAAAGTTTCGGATCAGAAGAATTTTAATGTTAACAATAATGACCGCGAAAGCCCACGTTCGTGCATTGAACAGTATATCTGTCAAACAAAATAGGTCATGAAATACTACTGCCAGAAATGTAAATTCAAAATTGTTCATGTCGTTTACAGAACCTCTGGTAAATTGAATGGAATTATCAACAGCAAACTATGGTTCCGAAAACCTCTTTCAGCTTTTCCCACGCAATAAGAGTTATAGCTCCAACGAACAGGTGATACAGTTGGAATTCGTGGTCCTGATGCCGAAGTAATGGCGTATGTTTTGGAAAAATGTAGGAATTCCAGTAATAAAAGAAAAAGATACGACACTTTCGTATTTTCTTCCACCTCTGTTGCAAGACTAAATTTAGTATACAGGCTGGCATTTTCCTTTAGTACATCTGAAATTCGATTTCTTTTTACACTTTTCAAATTAACCTGGTACTTTAAATGTTCTGCTGAATCTGAGTTTTCATGTAATGATCCTATGATATTTATCAAAGAAGCAAATCCTTCTCTATTCCAAACATTGCTTTTATTGTTAAAAAACAAACATGATCAACGAAACAAATTTTGCAGAGTTGGAGAAGAGCACAGCCATGAGAATTCCATAAACCTCAAACGTTTCAAAGTAAGGCTGTGGGCTTTACCAGAATGTTTCACTTCTTTTCTACCACATATTTGAAGTAATTCAGTAGGTCGCCCACAATTTAGAAGTTCCTTCCTGTCTTCGTCTTTCCAGCGAGAAAAAGGCATCTCTAATAAAACACACACTACATCGTAAACCGGATTCATATTTAAAACACAGTAATGAACGCTCTCCAGAAGAAAGCCTGCTTCACGCCGCGCACAACGAACACCACTTTACAGCTGTGGAAGACTGAAGAGTGGAGGTGGAGGTAGCCCTGAATGGAAGTTCAGACTACTTCAGCGCTTGCCCGCTCCACCCTCCAGCCCAGGCATGAAACGTCATGGCGACCGTGACGTTTCACGCCGCCTGTGAGATTGGAGTACGAGGAAGCGGAGGCTTCTTCACCGCTCGCCCCCTCCACGAACACACTCGGGCATCGTCTGTATCATTACACGCCGCCTGTGAGGTTGGGCTACTACGCTTGGTCAGACTTGGCGCGCTTGCGACAATAGGAGCGTTGCGCGAGTTAAGAACAAGGAAGTACATTTGGACTAAAAACCATTTTTTTAAAGTGTGGCAAGATGAAATTTTGTAATTTTTGAAAACATCATTTTTTTTTTTGTTTATGGGAAAACAGCGATTTTCTGGAAAGTATTTATAAACAAAAACAGTTACAAATCGCAAAAAAGACAAAAAATTATTTATACAAATGATGACCGGTTTCGGTCTGTTTACAAGGCCATCTTCAGATCTATGTCCACGGAGCAAGCGCTTATTCTATGCGGTAACTGCACAACTGCACCGTGAACATTAAGCAGGCATCTATGTGCACATAGATCTGAAGATGGCCCTGTAAACAGACCGAAACCGGTCATCATTTGTATAACTGATTTTTTTACTATTTGTGACTGTTTCATCTACATTTACATAGATACTCTGCAAATCACATTTAAATGCCTGGCAGGGGGTTCATTAGGCACTTTCATAACCTTTGTCTACCGTTCCATTCTCTAATAGCGCGCGGGAAGAAAAAAACACCTAAATCGTTCCGTTTTCGATCTGATTTCTGTTATTTTATGAGAATGGTCATGTCTTCCTATGTAGATGGGTGCTAGAAAAATATTTTCACATTCAGAAGTAGAAGTCGGTGATTGAAATTTCGCAAATAGATCTCGCCGCAACGAATAACGTCAATCTTTTAATGATTTCCACCTCAAATCGTGCAACATTTCCGTGACGCTTTCCCCCTGTAACGTGATAAAACTTGCTGCCCTTTTCTGAATCTTCTCAATGTCTTCCGTCAGTGCCACCTGGTGAGGGTCCCACACTGGAGAGGACGCACGAGTGTGTGATGTAGGCAGTCTCTTCCTCTTTGTACATGTCCCGGATTTCCCTGTTCCGTCTTATCCTCCAACCGTTATTTTTCGTTTCTGGTCCATACATTTTCTTCAGTAGGGGGTGAGTATGGCGAGCGAAAATCCGCGAAATAAGTTAATAAATACTCTTAGGAAAGGCAACATAGTTCTATGACTTATGAACTTTACGTGTTAAAATACGTTTATTGCATCATAATAAGAAACTTGCGTGTTACCGTCTTGCAGAATTAATAACGGGTAAGACATGGCATCGTGTAATATTGATATAAAAAGTACGTAACTTTATCAGATGCTAAAAGACGGCGTTTGAGTCGAGGCACCGGAAGATTGAATAGAGGGAAGTTCGTTGATCGTTGAACTCCGAAAGACACTCTTTGCAAAGAGTTCGAGAATCGCCAAGAGAACGTCTCATATATCCCATACTACCCGTGCGAAGGCGCGGAGGGTTGATATCTTGACTAGCCGTAGTCAACAATCCGCATTTTTTTTTATTTATAAATAAAATATTGAAGTGCTACTTCGCCTACTCCCCCTGAATAGCTACCCCTGGCGAGATGGCGTTTTCTATACCGAGCACATATTCAGTTGAACCCTGTCCACCATCTTGGTGAGTTATGGAATACTATTTCTCTGTTAAAATTATGCGTTAAGTCGACCGTCTTGCTGTTAATGCATTGAATTGACAGTCAGTGCAAAGTATGTACTTCCAAACAATATATTTTCTTTGATAAATACTAATAAATACTCATTGTAAGATATTAAAAAATTAATTTTTAACGGTATTTTCTGGCTTTTAACTTGTACATCATGGTAAAAACTGCCGGACGTATTATTCCTGTTTTAAGTGACACAGAATATCACCTCTATAGTACGAAAACTTCTCCAAGACAGCAATATGGCGGAAGCAGGCTTCAATTTTTCAGAGTAAGGGCGTCTCCCTACATTCCAACCTCCTTGGTTATTAGCGCCTTTGAGGCGATCAGAATAATTTCCTCTTGCAGTCACAAACAGTTGCAACCCTCTCCTTAAAACAACTCGAACCAAGAAGATTAAAATCCTCCTTAACTGGAACCATAGACCTTGCAAACATTAAGGTACGTTTAGACGGGCAACATTTTACCTAAACATTTAGCTGAAATGGTGTTGCTGTCAACACTGCTGCAATATGACTGCAATATACAGCAATATTTCGATATGGACGGTCAATATTGATGTTGCAGGTAGTTGCCGAAGGGTTGCCGTGTTGTCCGGGAACGGTGGAAAACATTTCGTATTGCACGGCAATACCTATCTCGGTCCTTGTCTGTAAATGCTTTCCTCTCGCTCTCAAGGCTGTTTGTGCTTCTCTCACCGACAGCGCTGCAGTCACGAAAACGCAGATGTGTTCCACAGCAATCTGAGGAACACAGTGAAGCTGTGCAAAACGCCATTGACATTGTCAACAATGCTTCGCGAAAACGGAAGAATCCGTTTTCGGGTTTCGGAGATAATGTAGCAGGAAAGGTTTTGGGCTACAACAAAGTAGTCCGAGCAGACGTTCAGTTCAATATTAGTAAATTATTATACGAAGCGGATTTGAGGATGATACAGTACGAAAGTGGGCAACAGTCGACGTCATACAGCTCGGCAAATGTTATTTATGAAGAACGTGTGGAAGGGAACAATGAGGAAAATGCATATGCAGACCTCATTGCTGCAACAGTCGTTATAGACGATGACAAACATGTGTATCAGTAATTGTGTGTGTATGTGTGTGTGTGTGTGTGTCTATCAGAAATAAAATATAAATAACAATTCAATGTTTGGTTGTGTGGCCATATTCCGCAGCAGCTGTTAAAATTGATTATAGAGGTAATCTGTCTTATGCTGACTGCAATTAAGAGGTTTATTTTTAAACCAGACGCGTTTCGCTTTTTTTTTTATTTTAAAGCATCTTCTGTGGTGGTGTTGATGTCTCTTCTCTACATGTAACTACTGCTTCTCCGTCTTGTTGGCTGGAGTTCGTTTTCTCCTGGCGAGTGTTTCAGGGCTGTGTACAGCACTTTTCGTGTGTTTTTGTTACGTTTTTTCCTTTTCATCTCCGCACATCACAGCACTTCACTTTTAAATGTATACTGATTAAATATCGCCTGTTATATGTGGAATGCCTGTCTGTTCGTTTGTCATTTCACTACCACTACCACAACCACCAGGGTAGTGAAATGACAAATGAACAGACAGGCATTCCACATATAACAGGCGATATTTAATCAGTATACATTTAAAAGTGAAGTGCTGTGATGTGCGGAGATGAAAAGGAAAAAACGTAACAAAAACACACGAAAAGTGCTGTACCACTACCACAACCACCAGGGTAGTGAAATGACAAATGAACAGACAGGCATTCCACATATAACAGGCGATATTTAATCAGTATACATTTAAAAGTGAAGTGCTGTGATGTGCGGAGATGAAAAGGAAAAAACGTAACAAAAACACACGAAAAGTGCTGTACACAGCCCTGAAACACTCGCCAGGAGAAAACGAACTCCAGCCAACAAGACGGAGAAGCAGTAGTTATATGTAGAGAAGAGACATCAACACCACCACAGAAGATGCTTTAAAATAAAAAAGCGAAACGCGTCTGGTTTAAAAATAAACCTCTTAATTACAGTCAGCATAAGACAGATTACCTCTATAATCAATAAATAACAATTGTATATCATTTCAAAATTACCTTAATGACGTATTTCAGTCCTTCTACTAAAGCACTGCATACTTCTGGCACCAAGATGCTGATGGAAGAATAGTGGACTTTAAACAGGTACATCAGACTTCTATACGAGTCTCCAGTAGCTAAAAATTGAAGTGTGATCCCAAGTCGTGTTGTAAATGGAATACAGTCTCTCATGTTTGTATTGGATTTAGTTATCTTCGGACCAATTAATTGGGCGAGTTATTCGAAATCGTTTTTAGACATAGGAGTGAAGTTCTGGAACAGGTACGTATCTAGCATTAACTCACGAGTTAAATTTTCTGAATTACTCCGCCTACTCAAAAAAGGACGCATCCACAGAGTCCGATTTCTCTTCTTTTTGTTTCGAATAACATTAATACTTGTTTCATGTAAAAGTAGGAGAGACGCACTCACTTCTATAACGTCGCATTCATCCATTTTGTAGGAAATTGTGTAGCCTCTGCCCGGAAATTAGTTGCCGCAAATATTGCTGGGCAATAGATGCCGATGTGTTGTCACTTACGTTGCTGCAACACATGTGGCTGCAATGTTGCCTGAAAACATTTCCGGGAGATATTGTCGACAATATGCAATTTTCATTGCCCATCTAAACGTACCTTTACAGATTCTTACCTCCGTGGACTCGAACATTTGACTGGCACTGATATTTGATCGGAAACGGTCGCGATCGCAACTCGAACGCCTGGTTTCAACCGTTGCAACCGCATCTCGAACAAACACTTATAGTATCATCATATCACACAATTTAGTGATATTTGCAGATGTCGGAGACAAAATAAACAACACAACATAAGAATAAAACCAAGACTATGGCATGAAAGTGTATACTTTCATAAACAATAACAATGTTTTAATACATTATTAACCAATCATAGTTTATGAATTTCAATTAAAAGTCATTACATTAAGAGTTGTCATATCAATACACAAAAGGTAGGCCTACTATTCATAGAATTTGTACACAAAATAAAATGCATTCCTTTCCTTTAGATTCTTAGCGGTTTTCGTGCTTTTCTTTCTACTGACAATGTTAATTACATAAAAGGCGATTGGTGGATTAAAATGCCAAGAAAACAGATGTTAATATTTAGGCTACAGGGAATTTTTAAAAAGTTCATAATAATTACCAGTTTGTTTTTACAAGTGATTTTTCTTTACTATATTATGAGATGATTTCATTACACACTTAGTTGACAGTCTTTTATATATTTTCATAATTACATTGAAATATTCTTATTGGGTAATACACAAAACACAGATGATAATTTGAGAATCGTAAACATGTACAGCAATATGTAATTCAAATGACCCTGTTTACACGATAGCAAATTACAATTCTTATACGATAATGTTATCATTGTTTCATTTATTAACATATACTTTCACAGGCTAATACTTAGTTTTGGTTTATTGTTAATTTTACATTTCACAGGCTGTTAGTATTTTGACATACTTTTGTTAACTGTGGAAATAGTTACGGTATGATCAATCACGACGCTCCCACTGATTTTTATTGTATGCCACGACAGCAGCAAGGTATATTTCTGAATAGTATCTTTTAAATTGATTTTAACATGCGTTTTACAAAAGGGTATGTATATAGTGCAATGAAAATACAAAATAACTCCACATTTGTCTTTATTAGGTTTCCTAAGAACCATTGGAAGGTACGAACCGATACACTGTAGTACAATTTAATATTCTTTTGACACATACGACTTTTTAATGGATTATTTCGTTTGCTGTTATGATCGAAAAATGGCTAATAATCAACAGAAGACCCTAATGTTTTCAGAAAAAGTCAGTTTTCCACTCAGAAATGTCAAGGTTTCTTCACTAAAATTCCAGTCAAGTCAGTAAGAGCTGAACTTATATGGAACGCAGTGGCGGCTCGTGCTCAGATTCGTTCGTGGGGCCCAAACAAAAAGTTAGTACACAGTATAATGGAATCAGTCTTTATATAACTTCCATTTATATAACATCATTTAAACACATTCGAAAGATATTTAATATGCTAATTATGCAGTAATTAATATAACCCGATAAACACTGTAGCTAATAAAATGTACACAAATGTGCAATAAACATTTTTATTTTATTACTATTATAATTTTTGGTGCAGGGTTATGTATGTGTGCAATGTTGTAGCTGGTCTGGCGCACCAGCTCCGCTGGTTTTCCGTGTACTCGTGTGGCTGTCTGAGTTTATGCTGTGGTGACACAATTTAGTGAAGAACTTGGGGGCTTGGAGATGTCTGAATTCGAACCGAAGATCACCAGCTGTTCTCATGCTGAAGTTCGTACTTATTGTAGTTGTCCTTCTGCGTAGTGACTGTGATGTCAAAATCAAAATTAACTGTAGGAGGACGTATTGACGTATTTCCTATTGGGAATGCACCAGAGAGACAACAGAAACACTCCTGGCTTTTGCCTTACGGACAAGGTAAAACCTCTGGGAAAAACCTTGGCTAGGAGCAGTTTCATTTGTATTTTACCTATCACGTTAACTAATGAGGTCTGCATTCTGGCAGGTTATTTATACAGTAAATGTACAAGTCTCTTCTTCTGACTGGTAAACTTGTCAATTATTCTGTTGTTGAAGTTTGGAATATCGCTGATTTCCTCCATGTGAATGGAACAAACAGCCAGTGAGTTCAGCCTTTCATGACTAATGAAAGTTTTGATTCTTTTTAAGGTGCTGGAATTGCGCTCTGCTTCTGCTGTTGACATTGTCGTAGTTAGCGCAATTTTTAATGTTTTGTGCACTTCGGTGAACGATTCTTCAAAGGAATGTTCCACAAATAAAGTAAACATCTCACAAACCGATGTAATACCTCTAAATGTATCATTGCGATAAATCACTGACAGTTCATTTTTCAGTTTATCGTGGCAAATAAAGACTGTAGTTTAATGAAAGAGTATTGACCGAAGTAGCTGGGAAATGTTCTCTAAAAGAAGCAAACTTACTTTTTCGATCAATGACTTCGAAGCTGCTAAATACATGAGAGTTTTGAAATCTTCATTCAGTTCGTTCAGTTGGTCATAATGTCACACACTTCTTTGGCATCTGTTATCAGATTAAGTTCACTGCTACATTTGGAACGTTTTCTTGGAGGAGCAATACACTCCATCAGAAACTCCAAACCGTTGGATTTTCTCTCGTATTTCAGATACAGCACACTCAAAATGATGTAATGCACTGGAAATGGTAAAGGCATTAGTACTCTAATATTTTGGTTGATGTGCATCTAACCGCTTGATTTCTAACTTCTCTTCCATACTTAAGCAAAGAGTCTACTTTATACATTTTATACTCACAAGGAAAGTACTTGGGCTCGAACAAACACAAATACACCAAAATCTTTTGAGAGATAATGTAAAGGTCCCTTATTGCACTGGTGATACTCCCGCATCTGCAAAACTCTGAAGTCGTCCGTTAGAAGCCTCTGCGTGTGCCACGCCCCATCGCACATTGACCTGCCGGTACGCCAGTCGGGACCAGCAGAGACGTTGCAGTGTGCCTCTCAAGTTGCGTTTTCTGACGTTATTTGTGTGGTGAAGCGTCAGATGGGTCGCCGATTGGTAATCAGTCCTGCTAATCTAGTGCGATTGGTTGACATGAAGTTACGAAGAACTCTTCTTCGAGAAGATGGTATTGGTGTAGAAGATGAATCATTCACATGTTTTTTTCTGGTATCTATTATAGTGCAGAAATGTGAGCATAACTTAGAAACAAATACTGTTGTAATACTAACACATAATGATGATGGTAGGGATGATACTGACGAACCAGTGGACAACTTGAAAAGCATCGCTGACGTGGCGTTCAACACTGATTTGATATGAATGTGCAAATATGCCATTCCATCAACTTGCATTTCTTCACTGTGCGTTGTGCATTCATTCATATTTATCGGAGCATTTGACTGACAATCACTATTTTCATTTATAGTTAAGATTTCTGCATTGCGTATGGCATCTACAATTACATATACAGTGCTATCCACAGCATGAATGCAGAGTTTTGCAGAAAAACTACACCCACCAGCACAACGAGGGGTACGTAATGGTCCTGTAACCAAACGTTCATGCAGACATGTTTGTTCGAGCTCAAGTACTTTCCTTGTCAGTTTACGAGCACTCAAGTTGCAACGACATAGCTCCAGAATATGTTTTGACGTAGGTGCTAAGGGCGCTGGGTCACCGGCCCCGCCGCGACGGAGCGGCCGAGCGCATTGAGGCGCTATGCTGCGATGGGCGAGGCCGTTCCCCGTCGGGGGTTCGAATCCCCCCTCAGGCAGGGATGTTTGTACTGTCTTTGGTATAAGGCATTTCGTAAGTAATTTGTAAGTTTAGGGCTGTGTGACGTCACTACTGTGTGACGTCACTACGACTGCAGGGGTAGTTAAGGGCCAGACGCCACTGGCCCTCAGCTGTCGGTCGGCACGGCTGGGTAACAAAGAGAGGGCTCCACCCCGGGGGCCCTCAGTTACTCTGCGGCGAGAGGCAAGAGATACCATTTGATCACGTCATTGTAAATTGAGTTAGAATGTCAAGGGATCATATCACACTCCAACTGTTTGATATAATGCTGCAAAAGTATATCACAAATGTTCTGGTGGGGCCGTGCCCCAGTGGCTCTTTAGAATGAGCCGTCCCTGATGGAACGCAATAGTTACATTATTTAATGCACCGTATCAGCTACCACAGCTATAGCTAAAGTAACACCCTTACAGATGCAATGAAGTGTCAAAAGCAAGAAAACTATTTCCCTACAAAGAAGTAATCATTTCCATAATTGTTTTTACATCTCAATCACAAACGATCAGAATCTTCATGACATTCGTTATATAAGAAAAAAAAATCGCACTGACGTGTTTTACAGCCCACTTTAGATTTGTAGTTTTATAAGTTTTTACAAACATTTTGGACCAAAATAGTAATCTAAATAATAAAAAATCAATTAATAATAATGCCTGAAACCCTTTTAAGAAAAAAAAATATTTTATAGAGGCGGGTTCCGAACCACTCACTTTCAGCGTCAAAGTCCAACACATTGCCCACTACCCTTCAGCTAACAATTAGAAGTTACGTTCTTTAATCTCATACTATTGATGGCTGTAGTTAACTGATGCTAATATGGCATTTTAGACATTATATTATCATTTATAGTACGAAGAACAATGTGTTTTTGTTAATTCTTCAGTGCGCCATTGCTTTGAAATGACAACGTGTAAGTTACAATAAGACAATCTTCAAATACGCAACGCAAGATGGCGTATGCCAGAGAGTTCTTGCCGAGGAATATCACGTGACATCTGCGAAAGGCTGGTTTTTGTTAATTCAATGGAGGGTGTCAAAACTCCATTATTTTTGTAAATATCTCTCAAACGATACGAGATAAGAAAAAAAAAAGCATAAGGGAACAAAGTTGTAGAGAATTTTCTCCTCTACATATTCGGTTATTCAATTTTCGCGTCAGATGAACGGTTTACTTGCAATTAAAATTACATTACAAACGGCTTTTTTGGTATTACTAACGCATTTCTTGTCCGAAATATTTGAAAAAGCGAGGTTCTGGTCTCTGGTAGCCAACAATTGTGTCTGTAAAATTTGGTGCCGATCGGTTGAATGGGTCGACCTAAAAGTGGGAACACGTTACAGCCAGACAGACATCGTCAAATCGAAACGGCTTTTTTTGGTTGTTGTTGTTGTTGTGATCTTCAGTCCGGAGACTGGTTTGATGCAGCTCTTCACAATACCCTATCCTGAGTAAGCCTCTTTAACTCCACGTAAGAACGGCAACCTACATCTGTCTGAATTTGCTTACTGTATCCAACTCTTGGTCTTCCTCTGCGGTTTTATCCCACACACTTCCCTCCAATGCTAAATTTACGATTCCTTGATGTTTTTTGGTATTACTACCGTATTTTTTGTCCGAAAAATTTGAAAAATGGAGGTTCTGGTCTCTGGCGGCCTACAATCATGTCTGTAAAATTTGGTGCTGATCGGTTGAACGGTTCGTCTTAAAAACAGGGAACACGTTACGGACAGACATACAGACATACATCCCAAAATCGCCGTTATTTTTACAAATCTCTGAAACGATACGAGATATGGAAAAAACATAAGAGAGCAAAGTTGAAGAGAATTTTCTCCTCTACAAATTCCGTTATTTCATTTTCGTGTCAGATGAATGGTTAAGCCGTTATTTTTATTTAAAAATTATTGTCAAAAGACGATCCCAAAGTGGGCCAATAGTTGTATTCAAAACCATATGTGTACATATAAGAAAGACGAGTGAAGTGTAAAACTGTTCGAATCATTACACATCATCATCATACCATCAGTGCTTCTCGTGTATGAACAGACTGTAACAGGAATTTACGTTTCTCGTTTGTTTATATTCTATTACTTTTAGCGGAATAAGATACTAATGTACACACATTCGTAAACATTGCCTCATGAATAAGTTGTTTTTAATAAATCATTGAATCAGTAAATTTCGGCGGTTTTTACATTTATTTCACGATTATTTATTCCTCTCAATATCTTTCTAATGCTTGGAATGCAAACACTACTGAGACTACTTGCTTAATTACGTAGAAAAGTAATTATAAACAACCATTCCTTTCACAGAGTCTTGCCCATCACTAGGAGCGCTAATGTCGTTGCAACTGTCAGTTGGTATCAAGTTTCACAGAAGTGAGTGTCGCGACTGTGTATGTTCGACTTTGGTGTGATCTAAGTTCATAATCTTAAGTTTAGATTAGATTAGCATGTGTTCGATAGATCATGAATTAGACATTTTGTAATGATGTGGAACATTTCAATTTAGTAAAACTTATCTTTTACGTGAAATTTGAAGACATACATTCTTTTATAATTTTTTATTTACTTGTTTACTTTTTATTTTGTAAAATTACAGTACTGGCACTAATTTAGATCTAACAATTCATCTAGACATACTGAGTAGAGTAAGTTGACATTCAAAAAGTCTTTCATTTTATATTTAAATAGTAGTTGGCTATGTGTCAGACTGTTGATGCTACTGTACTTGACAAGTTAGCAAAGACTTTTTTGGCAGCATAATTCAGCCCTTTCTGGACCAAAGTTAGATTTAACCTTGATTAGTGAAGATCATCCTTTCTCCTAGTGTTGTAGTTATGCATGCTGCTACTACTTTTGAATTAGATTGGGTTATTAATAAAAAGTTTCATAAGTGAATATATAATTGTGAAGCAACCGTTAAAGATTCCTAGTTCCTTAAATAAATGTCTTCAGGATGATCTTGGGTGAGCTCCAGCAATTATTCTGATTAGACGCTTTTGTATGATGAATACTGTTTTACTCAGTGACGAATTACCCCAAAATATGATTCCATATGAGAGCAGGGAATGAAAATAGGCATAGTATGCTAATTTACTGAGATGTCTATCACCAAAATTTGCAATAACCCTAATAGCATAAATAACTGAACTCTAACATTTCAGTAGTTCATCAAGGTGTTTCATCCAATTCAATCTCTCAACCGTGCATACACCTAAAAAGTTTGAGCCGGCCGCGGTGGCCGAGGAGACTGAGACGCTTCAGTCACGGTCTGCACGGCCACTAAGGTCGGGGGTTCGAATCCCCCCTCGGCCTTGGATATTTGTGCCTTCCTTAGTTGTAGGTAGTTCATAAGTAGTTTGTAAGTTTAGGGACTGATGACCCCGTAGTTAAGTCCCTTAAGCTTAACAAACAGTTTTGAATATTCTACCTTAGCTACAGCTTTCTGTCCAAGGTCTATGTTTATTAATGGTGTCTTGACATTTACTGCATTTACTGTACATAACTGTACCGGTATATACTTAGTTTTATCGGAATTTAATGAGAGTCCATTTACAGAGAATCACTTAATGATTTGTCAGCTGTGACTACAACAAAAAGCACTAGCTTTGCATTTTCATGAGTCTAGAATGGCAAGTCATTAATATACAGATGATTCATGAAGATATGCAAATATTTTAATATGTTGTGTCAGCGTAAGTAAAGTCCAATCTTGAGAACACTTTCATCTTTAACTCACCTTGTTTGGAGGCTTCTCCTCCAAAACCACCACCATGTTGTAATTTAGTCTGTTCTTGGCAGTTGTACCATGAACAATAAAGTTCAGTCTTTATATGAAAGTGGTATTTATTTAGCAATGGAAAATCCAATAGGAATATCAATAATGGAGGGAATGTAACAACTCGCCATAAAGAGGCTCACTGAGCTGCTGACAGACACGAAAATAGATAATCACATTCACACAATTTAAATTTTCTGCAGTTGTTGTGTGAATTTGGTTATCTATTTTCGTGTCTGTCAGCAGCTCAGCAAGCTTCTTTGCGGTGAGTTGTTACCTATCCTCCATTATTGGTATTTATTTAGGAAATACAGCCCTGTAAATCCCATAGTGGTGACTCCTGTTTTTTGTAAATGGTTTTCGTTCATTGACACTGTTTCTCGTGGCTCTGTGCCGGTTTTCCAGCCTCAAATACGACACCTACTGCTAGAAACAACAGCCTTCCCTGTTCTACCATCGCCAGGATTCCGCTTCATGCCTCAACCTGAGCTATGTGTGAGTAACCAACAAGGATCTTCTAGTGCATCGACCAACTCTTCATTGTTTTCAACATCACAGCAATCCCAGCAATTCTTCACGCTGCAGAGTGACTCTGGTTTCAATATACCGAGCGTACTCACAAGTGCTTCACCTATTTACAGTGTTTTCAGACAGATGGATTCTACACGAGTGTTTCTCACCTACCAGCTGTCTCTTTTGAGTGGCCAGACTTTCAAAATTTGAACAATAGATCTTCAATCATCCTGCCACACATACTGCGGGCCATGTGTTCGGCCAACAAGGTGCTAATGACCGCCACCTCTGAACTTTGTCCTGCCCTTGGAGTACAGTGACTTTCCTCACAGTGCTGTTTCAGCTTCTCCTGCAAACACTTCATGCAACTCTGAATAGTTTTTTCACACATCAAATCACCTATTTCTGCACGCGCAATGAACATTCCGGATGCCGCCATTGAAACACATTTCATGCAACCCTTTCTACGAGAGTGAACAGTGAAAGTGTTGTGCTTCAGGCTACCCCTACACCCCCCCCCCCCCCCCCCCCCAGTGACTTGGCTCTTTCTAATCCCGTATAAAGACACTTGCATCTGGTCTCACTCGTCCAACAGCCCATTTTTTCAGCACAATCCAATGCCTCTGCTGTACCAGACTACCATGCAGTTTCGTCACATTGTGCCTCCACACTACCACTCGTATTTATGGTCCCACCAGGGACATCTGCCACAATTCATGGGTTTCATGCCTTACACTATAATGGTGTAGTGATTCGGCTTTTTCTGCCTTTTCTGCCACCTGGTCAGCTACCTAAACTCCCACTATTTCCTTCGATGCGCCAACCACTTCGTTTGCACTGGTGGACCAAATCTTTGACAACTACTTGTTAGATGATGCGACCAGAAACTTCTGCCTCATCACCCACCTTAATGAACACATCGACCTGATCTGTGACTTAGTGATCTCGCCAATGGCTGCTGACCACTAAATCATAGCCAAATGCACCACCTTGAGCGTGTTTCTCGTACTCTTGAAGAAACCATCAGATACGTCGTTCATGAGAAACATCTTGGTGATAAGAAGCCTTCTCAGCTGTGGCACTGTCTTCGACTGCTCAGGAATGAGCACGACAATACTAAATCGACTGATGTGGTGGTTGGGTCTAGCAAGCTCCCCCTCGCCATCCAAACTCCACTGAAATACAACATCCTCCAGCGAGCACCTCAGGGTAGCAGACAGGCCCTATGAGGACCACATCCATGAAGCTCATCTCAAACAACATGAGCCTCTTCTGCACGTCACACCTCACCTTCCAGATATAATTCCAGGTTGCACATGCATAGTAGATGATGTAGATAATACACCAAGCTCTGTATGTTGCCCGCAAGCTCCAGCTTTGTCGCCCACTTCTTCACCAGCGCTGTAGCTGCCAGCCAATACCTCTTGCGATTTGAATGATGGCTGCCCATTGCTGATTCAACTCCACTGAAATACAACATCCTCCAGCGAGCACCTCAGGGTAGCAGACAGGCCCTATGAGGACCACATCCATGAAGCTCATCTCAAACAACATGAGCCTCTTCTGCACGTCACACCTCACCTTCCAGATATAATTCCAGGTTGCACATGCATAGTAGATGATGTAGATAATACACCAAGCTCTGTATGTTGCCCGCAAGCTCCAGCTTTGTCGCCCACTTCTTCACCAGCGCTGTAGCTGCCAGCCAATACCTCTTGCGATTTGAATGATGGCTGCCCATTGCTGATTCATTTTCTCCAGATGCAGATCTCACACTACCCTTTCTGCTACTTCCACAGTCAGTTTGATGACAAATCCAGGAAATGCCGATCTCCGTGTCACCACTCAAACGCCAATCACAGGATGGTTTAGGCGCAAAGTCCTGCACTGATAAGGACAGGCACCCTCACACTTTCACTCATTTCGTGACTCCACACCCAACAGTAATCGCTTATATCTTCAGTACTCTGCCTCAGGTACACGTTTTGTTGTAGATACTTGTGCGAATGTGTCACTCCTCACCTCGTCCATGTCCACAGGCCAGCTCTAACCACACTGCACACAGTTTCAGGCTATCACCGCCACTTAACTGATGTGTTCAGGTTCGACAGCCTGCGCCACGCAACTGTGAACTGTGTCCCAACTGCAAGCTGGAATGGAATTTTTTAGTGCCATACATCCCCGGGCCCATCACTTTCTTGATACACCACAAATTATAACTGGACATAGTGCGCCACTCAGTGTATCATCACCCCACAGACAGGCATTTCTCGTGAGTTCCATCAAGCTCGGACGCCACTAACTAGCCTACGCATGTGCAACTTCTTTGTGAGAGCATTGATATGGCAGATCAGATTCATCAATTCATGTGTAAGTGGTTCACAGAACATAAACAAGTACTTCACCTATGGCATTAAAGGGTTGAGATTTTTCGGCTGCCCTGAACTCTGTCAAGTCTTCTCACCACGCTATGCAACAGCTGTCACTTTCACCTCAGGTGCTGGCTGTCACAACACTGCCTTGAGACACTTCTGGCACCCCCTGCCCCCCCCCCCCTCCCCCGATCGAGTCGCATGACTTTGCCTTGCTCCGCTACGATACGCCAGCATTCTTTATTTAAAAATAAAAAACGTTTCCGGGCACACAAGCATCTCAATCGTCACTAACAGCAATGCACTAAAGGCTCGCCTTACAGATGGCTCTCCGATCGCCAGTAAATCATGATGACTTTGCCATGAGAAACTCAACGCTGTGAAACAACAGATTGCAGAAGTTTCGAAGGCCAGTGTAATTTAACCTTCTTCCAGTAACTGGTCCTCACCCACACATTTAGTCGACAAAACAGATGAAACCTGGCCAATTACCCTCTTCCTAATATAGCAGATTTCATGCATGCCTTAGCAGACGGCAAAATTTTCTCTGTCTTGAACTGCAAACAAGCTTATCGCCAGATCCCAATGGACCCCGAGGACATTGAAAAAACTGCTTTCATGACTCCCATCAGGTTATTCTATTACTGTGTTATGCCCTTTAGGCTTCAAAGTGCAACTCATACCTGCCAGCACTTCATTAATGAATTTCTCTTCCACTTAAAATTTTGCTTTGCATATTTTGACGACATACTTGTTTAGTGCTTCAGCCAAGGACAACAAGGAACACTTCAAAATTCTGTTAGATACACTTGCCGCTGCTGGCATCGAGTTTAATGACAAGAAAAGACAATTACATGAAACATCCATGCTTTTCCTCACATTTACCGCATTTGCGGAGGGCATTGCTCTGCCACCCAAGAAAGTTGGTTCCATCGAGAACGTCCCCACACATCAACTTTCATGAATCGTAGGCATTTTCCAGGCACTATTAACTACTATCGGCGCTAATTACCTGGCACAACTGAACTCCAGGCCCCCCTCACGAAGGCTCTTGCTGACAAACAGATGTACAGCACATGCCCCGTTCCTTGGCCTCCTGATATGACTGATTCTTTCTCTCCACTGAAGGACCTTTTGGCTAAGGCTGTCACTATCGACCATCCTCATCCTCTTCCTCTCAACTGACACGAGTGACTCAGCTGTTGGTGCTTTCTTCAGCCAAACTGTTAACACTTTGGCGACTAAGCCCGATTGTAGCTCCAGCCACAGCGCTGTACTCAATGATCCGCACCCGAGTGAAGTCGGGCCGCAATGTTTCCTGTCGTCCGAAAGCAACTCGTTTCGTGTAAGAACATTGTATAGACTTCTGGCTGGCTGTCCCTTGACAGGTGCTGCCTTCTGTTGTCAAAATTGAGAATTACTTGGAAAGAAACAGTAGCGACCTTTATACCCGGGCCGCTGAAACTTTGCACTTGACGTTTACAAATAACAAGTGAAGAGCAAGAAGCGCGAGGCGCTAGTCGCTGGGAACGCTCCAATCACAGCACGCTAAACACTTCCAGTGATCACGTGCCATGACGTCAACATTCCCGCGTTGCCGGCTTTGTTCAGTTCTAACGTAAACAAAATTGTATATCATGTTTATCGCGTGGTTTTTTTTTTCTTTTTCCGCTGCGATTTGTTTTACTATGAGTGCAAGTAGTTGGATAATGTAACCGAAAAGACGTTTGTCTAGTGACGTTTTCTGAGTAAGTTCTCAATTTCGTATGAATAAAAACTTCGAAGCTTATGATCTGAGCAGGAAGTTCATTCTCGCTTCAAACGATCGGAAAGAAGTTATGGTGCAGTGGTTAAATGAAAGAAATATTGCTGCAGATATGTCAATGTCTAAACTTCTTTTATAATCGCTCGTGAAACAAAATAAGCCTATTACGCCCATATATGCAGTAGACGAAATCGCAAAGGAGCAGCGTCGCAATGTAATAAATTGCCCCCACTTCACTTCCGTTTTAACCCTATAAAATTGATATGGCGTGACGTGAAGAATTACTTAAGGAACAATGTCTTTCACAGTAACAGAGATGGAAAAGCTGTTGCCTGAATGTGTTGCCAATGCGGATGCTGCATCTTGCAAAAAAAAAAAAAAAATAAATAAATAAATAAATAAAAATAATAATAAATAAAAATAAAAAAAATAAAAAAGGGGTCGAGCACGTTGAAAAACTGATTCGGGCAGCGCAAACAATGGCAGGGATCAACAGTAATCATTAACGGTTAATGATTGTCTTGGTAATGACGACGATTTTGGCAATGACGGCAACAGTGAAGATGGGGAGCTGGATGTAATTGTACCATTGTCGCCGTAAATTGGTGAGTGAAAAGCATTCTGATTATAAAACGTAGAGAGAGAAGTCACTATCTAGATTATTGTTTATTTCGTATCTGTCGTGATCCAATGCTTATTTTCTATATTGGTTTGCTCCGTTATTGAAAGTGTGTGCATTGTTGTGCTCTGGTCTTCATTAATATGCCGTTAATTAATTGCTGTTCAAGTACGAATTATTATATGCACTTTTATTGCTCAATAGCTTACATTTACGAGATGCAACTGAAAACCGTTTCGTCTGCTGTGCATATAGAGGCTAGTGTTGCAACGTCGCTAAAGCAGTGTAGCCAACTTAACTAGCCGTAACGCGAAACGTCAAGTGCAATGTTTCAGCGGCCCGGGTATAGCTCTGCTGTCGTGCCTGACTGCTCCTTTGTGTGCTGACCTTGTCGTATTCGGGTGCGGTTTCGTTTGGTTTTATTCTCTGCAATTCCGTTAAAAACATGATGAAGAAATTTTAGAAGAATTGATTGATTATGGATCAGAGGGAGATATACCTGAGTGGCAACAGTCTGAAGATGATTCAAATTCAGCTAAGCTAAAGACCTGATATACAACACACATCACCGGCCTAGGATCGAAAGATCGCTAGGCGATCGACAAAAGGCGATTTATTTATCGTACTTTTCTCGATTATAGGGCTTTGTCGCCACCGCCGTCGTTGTCGTCGTCGCCGCCGCAGCCAAGCTCCTGGAACGTCACCGCCGCCTCCGTCGCCAACGCAGTTGCAGCCCAGCACCTGCAGCACCACCGCCGCCGCCGCCGCCACCGCCGCCGCAGCACCAGCCTCAACTCAACTGCTATCTTCGACGCCGTGTCGTTGCCGTCGGCCTCCATTCCTCGCCCCAGACTGCGCCCCTGCAGCACAAGACGCCAATGGCGTCCTCATCGTCCCCATCTTCAACTTCTTCCTCCCCCTCCACAGTACCACCTCCACCGCCAACTCATCTTCAACTTTCGTCATTCTCTGTTCCCCATCCATACCGCACCTATCATCCTCACTACCACCCCCTCCCTCGCCTCCATAACAATCACTTGGATCCCCTCAAGCCTTCCCCAAACTACCCTCCCGCTCCATGTCATCCTTTCCGCTTCCCCGTCACATGAGGTCCCCCCTACCCCTCCAGTCTACCTCCTCCTCACCACCCCTACAACGCACTGGTAAACCCCGCTCGCGTAACGCACCGCAAAGCCACGGTGGCAGATATGCCGCTGTCGCCCCTGCCCCCGACCCACCTTCCACCCCACCATCCACCTCTGATTGAAATCCCGCAGGATCCCATTTCCCTCCCGGCCCCTCCCAACTATGCATCTGTCACCGCCTCTGCTCCCGCCTCTGTACCTGCCCCCACTGGCGCCATCCCCAAGCGCACCCAGAAACGGGGAAGTGCGGACCCTTCTCCCACCTCCACCAAGTCCAAGAAACCTCCCCCCTCCCCCTCCTCCTCCCCCTCTTGCCGACTCTATGGACACCGCCCCCATCTCCCCACACCACCAACCCGACCTGTTCACATATTTACTGTCCCATCATGATCCCAGATTCCTCGAGCACAAAAACCTCTCCATCCAAATCCGCAAATACTTCCCCTCCGCCCCCATCTCCCAAATTATTCCCCACCAAGACTCTGTCCTCTTGAAATCCCCCAGCCCCACCCTCCACACAGACATCCTCACCCGCATCCCCAAGGTCCTTTTTGGCCCTCATGCCACCCTCACCCCCTACTATACAGCCTCCTCTGCCCGTCAACCACCTCCTCCCCGCCGCTCTCCGACCTTCACCACCGTGATCACAAGGCTTAGTCCTTTAATCACGGAGGAAGAGATGTTGGAACAACTAAACTCCCACCCAGACATCTCCATCCGTTCCGTCAAGTGGATCCACAATGATTCCGGCCCCACCCATTTGATGCGGATCTTTACAAAATCCGCATCTTTCCTTCACTGCCTCTTCCTCGAGGGTGCACTGATCTACAATCGCCGCCACACGGTAGAACCCTCCTGATCCCCCCCCGCAATCCTACCACTGCGCCAGGTGCCTCATTTATAACGATCACCTGATGCAGCACTGCAAAAACCCTCCCACATGTCCCACTGTAAAGACTCCCACCTCCACAAACAATGTCCAAACCTCACCTACCCTCCCACCTGCAACACCTGTTGCGGCCCCCACCCTACCTATTCTTACAAGTGGAAATCCATCCCTCCCCCTGCTCCCTCCAAACCTGAACTCACCGTCCCCATCCGCCCCATAGATCCTCCAATGCACCCCAATCAATCCTTGGTCCCTCCCCCCATCACTGAAGATGTTATCCGGTTTGTCACTACCGTATTCGCCAACACCCACCCTTTCCAACGTCCCCACACCCTCCACCAGACTGCTCTGGCCGCCAGGTCCGTGTTCAATCTGGACACCTTTGCCACCTTCTCCTGTGCCCACTCCCACTTCGCCTTTTCCCGCATAGAGACCCAAGTTTAAGGCCTCTCTCGTGCCACTCCCTCCCCTCCCCTCCACTCCCCACTCCAACCCTCCCTCTTATACCTCATTATGGCAGGCCTAAACCTATACCCTCCTCTACCACAACATCCGATCACTCCCAGCCAACAAGAACCTCTTCCTCCACACTCTTTTCCAACACCGTGTGGACGCCTTCCTACTCAACGAGACCTTCCTCCAACCACGCCCTCCCATCAACACAAATCCTTACCTTCTCCACCGCACCGATGGACCCCCACCCCTAAGCCTGAGGCGAAGTGGCTATTGGCCATCTCCGTCAGCACCCCGTCCGGCTCCACCCTCTCCTCAACGACCCTACTGAACACCTAATCCTCAGCCTCTTTCTTCCCTCCCTCACTGTTACCCTTGCCACAATTTACATTCACCCCAACTCTCCTATCCCATATGCTTTCCTCTCCCACATCGACCGCACCTTCCCGACCTATGTAATTGCCACTGACCTCAATTTTCATTCCCGTCATCCCGCTGAACTCCGGCGGTGGCGTCAGTTCGTCACCACCTCACTCCGGGCGACATCCTTCTCCTTCCCCACCCAACCTGCCCCGAAAGCAACACCACACCCGATGCCGTTCTGGCATCTCCCAACTTCTTAGGGCGCATCACAGCAGACATCCTTGACATAATAGGCAGTGACCACGCCCCTGTCCTACTTACCTTTGACCACCACCCCTGCCCTGCCCACGCTCCTCATCCTATGCCCCCTCCCAAACTTATCCACGATTATTCCCGTGCTGACTGGGATGCCTACTGTCGCTCCATTGACACCTCAGTCACAAGCCACCCACTCCCCCTCCATACTCCCACCGATATTGACTCACCTCCTTCCTCCAGCAGACCGTTGCTGATGCGGTCCAAGCCCACATCCCCACCCAGGCGATTTATCCTCACTGTCCTACTCTTCCTCCACATGCCATCCTTCTCCTCCACGAATCCCGCCGTCTGTACCGCTCCTTCCTCCGGACCCGTGACCGGGATACACTCCAACGCCACCAGCAACTCCAAAGACACATCAGAAACCTTGCCCGTGAAGAAGCGCCAGGACTGGCGTCAGACATGCACCCACCTTAATTCTCTGCTCCCGGTCAACTCCTCCAAGTACTGGCATGCCTTCCGCCGCCTTACCGGCAGTCACTCCTCCCCCCACTACCCGCTCCTCCATGATGACTGTCCTTTTCCTGACAACGCCAGTAAGGCGTTTCCTGATGATCCTCTCTTTGACTACTCTTTATTCCCGGACGTCCATGAGCACACCGATACCTCCTCTCCTCCGCTCGCCCCTGGCTTCCAGTACTTGGACCACATCCCTTCCTCAGAATTGAACACTCCTATTACTGCCCGTGACATAATCGACACACTTCGCACAAAACAAAACACTGCCCTCCAGTCACGGCCGGCTGACCTACTGCCATCTCTGTGCATGCCCTCTCTCCTTCCATGACGTTTTTGCCACCCTATATAATGTCATCCTTTTCACTGGCTTTTACCCAGACCTGTGGAAGACCTCCCGTATTCTCATGTTCCTCAAACCCGACAAGCCCCCATTCCAGACCTCATCCTACCGTCCCATCAGTCTTACCTCCGTGTTCAGCAAGGTCCTGGAAACCATCCTTTCCTGTTGTATCCACCAGCGCCTTCACCACCACCAGTTTCTCCCCCTATCTCCAAATTTGGCTTCCGACCCTCCTTCTCTGCCAACGACCAGCTCCTTTGCCTGACTCATCTCCTCTCCCTCTGACTCTATTCCCGTCGCTCCACAATTTTTGTATCCCTCGACATCCAAAAACCCTACGACCGTGTATGACATTCCGGTCTCCTCTTCAAGATCCATTTCTATGCCCTTCCTATTAATTACATCCACCTCATTGCTTCCTTCCTCACCCACCGCCCCTCGTATGTCATTGTCTGCAACTCTGACTCCCGTTTGTTCTACCCCTCCACCGGGGTGCTCCAAGGCTCCGTCCTCTCTCCCCTCCTCTATCTCCTTTATTCTGCCGACATGCCTCAACCCAAACCTCCTGTCTATCTCCTTCAATATGCTGCCGACACCGCCTTCCTAGCCCTCGCCCCCTCCCTTGCCTGCTCTCAGGTTTTGCTCCAGTCCCACCTCAATCACCTCGTGGTGTAACCGATGGCTCCTATCCGTAAATCCTGACAAATTCCAGGCAATCATCATAGGTCGTACCACCCGCTCCTTCCGGCTCCATGATTTCTATCTTACCCTCCACAACCACCCAATCTGTCACACCCCCACCCTCAAATATCTTGGTCTTACCCTTGACCGCAAACTTTCCTGGACCCCGTACCTCAAATCCGTCTGTGCGAAAGCTCTGTCCCGCCTCAACCTCCTTAAACTCCTTACCAGCCGGACATGGGGCCTCCACCCTTCCACCGTCCGTCACACCTATAAATCCATCATGCGCCCCATCCTCTGTTCCTTCCACACCACCTGGATATCAGCCCCTCCTACCTTCTACAAATCCTTACAGATCCTGGAATGCCACGCCCTCTGCCTCGCATTCCGTACCCGACTCCCTTCCCCCACATGGATCCTCCATGACCTAATCCCCTTCCCTCCTCTCCTACAATACCTTGAACATCTCGGACTCCTTTACACTACCCGAAAAACAGAATCCCGAAACCCTCTGGTATACCCTATTCTCACCAATCCTGGGCCTCTGCCACGCCTCCACCAAACTATCCCTCCCGGCCTTCACCTACATACACTCGGTGTCCTTTCCCAGAGCAACTTCCGCACCCTTTCCTTACCAGATAACGAACTTCTTCCCGATATCTATCCTTCCTACCAACTCTGATCCCGTCCATCTAGTGTCAGCGCCCCTCCCCCATCCCCTCCTTTCTTCCTGCTTGGCTGCCCCTATCATGCCCCCAGGGTCTCGCCCAGCCCCCCTTCCCCCTTCCTCCCTTCCCTTCCACTCCCCTCCCTCTTCCCTGCACTTCCCCCATCCCTCTCCCATCCCTTCCCCCTCGTTCCCCTTCCACACCACGCAGGAGCATCTTGACATTTTAATTGGTGCTCCAGAGTGTTCATGACTAGTGACCTTTTGATGTGTTTTTAACTTGTGCCTCGCCAACAACGTCCGACAAATTTTTATACCGTGTGCACCTTATCTGTCTTCGTTTTTGTGTGTGTGTGTCCTTCAATGTACTTTTAATCGTCACTGTGGTTCTCAACAGTTTTATGAATATAATGTATGTATTTTATCTCTGCCTTCTAGTCTCTGTCCTCCAAATATTTTGTCTGTCAGTTTGTCTTTTTACTGTTCTCCAATTTTCACCTTGT
Organism: Locusta migratoria; assembly: GCA_026315105.1. NCBI lineage: Eukaryota > Metazoa > Arthropoda > Insecta > Orthoptera > Acrididae > Locusta > Locusta migratoria. Next base: position 293,949,371 of record CM048748.1, read on the forward strand.
CTGTTATTTTAATTCTGCAAATTTTATTCTGTGTTTCATGTTTTCATTTTCCACTTGTCATTTTATGTATGTTTCAGGGCTGAAGAGCAGCCACCAAAGCTGTTGCCTGAAGTTACAGGTAGCATCAAAATATCAATAAAGGAAAAAAAAAAGACCTGATATAATTTTTCGTCTGTAGTACTGTTGCTTCAGATACTGTACTGGAGCTGCAATTACTAGTAAGTTATGGTTGATTTGTCTCTCTCTCTCTCTCTCTCTCTCTCTCTCTCTCTCTCTCTCTCTCTCTCTCTCTCTCTCTCTCTGTTTTTTTTACAGATGAATCTGATGACGAATATTTATGTTGTCGACAATCTTCCTCTGCTGTCACACAGTGTTCTGCACCACCAGAAAAGTGTCAGCAGTCTTCACAACGAAAATCAACAGATAGCAATTAGAGTTGGAGACTCAAGGACCTATAGCTTCGTGTGCCTCAGTTCTCTGAAATAACTGGAGTAGAAGCTGCAGTTGATGAGAGTCAACGTCAGCATGATGCCATGCATAAAATCATTTTTTTTTTTTTTTTCGATCATCTGTTATGAGAATGTAAGAAATCATTTTATCCCCATGAAAACGGCACCACTGATAATATGTGTGGATTTCATGGGTGAGTGGTCTTTCGTGTCTATTTAAAAAAAAAAAAAAAAACGGGAACATATGGAATTTGTTGTTTGTGATTCAAAGACTGGTTTACATTTTGCAATTCAAAGTAGGCCTATACACTGTTAAAAGATCAAAAGTCAATTCAATAATACCACTCTTTCAGAGATTGCTTGCTGATTATTTGGGTAAAAGGCCACACTGTTTATATGGACAGATTTTATAGTTCGCCATCAGTTATTGATTTTTATGGCAAAATAAAACGAAAGCTGTAGGTGCATGTATGCCTAATCAAAAGAAACTGCCAAAAGAAAAAGTTGTTTTGAAGAAACTCGCAATAAATCAGTGTCAATGAGAAGAAACCACCTACTTTGTTTGAAGTGGAAGGACACAAGGGATGTCTTATTCCTTTCCTATAAACACAAAAGACAACCTCTGACATTTCTGTTCATACAAAGGATGGTGTCAAGATCAAGTCAAAACCAAATGCTATTCTTGATCATAATATGAACAAAACAGAAATTGACAGAAATAATCAGATGATCTCTTATTATCTTTTCAAGAGGAAGCAAATGAAGTGGTGAAAAAAATTATTTTTGCACATGTTTATAATGGCTGCGATGACTGCTTTTGTTCTCTGCCAAGAGACTAGAAACCCTAATGAAAAGAAAAACTGGTACGTTTTTCACCTTTTTGCGTACGATTGGTGAAGGACTCTTCAAAAGGCTCAACTCTGGCTCAAGAAACTGTCCCTAGTGCAACTATCAGCAATAGACTTGTAGAACGACACTTCCCTGAGAAAATTCCTGCAACTGAGAACAAGCAACAATTAATAAGGGTGTGGAAGGTGTGTTCAGAGCAGACAAAACAATCAATTGGCAAAGCAAGCAGGAAGGAAACAAGATGCTAATGCCCTGACTGTAGCATACCTCTCTTAATTCCAGACCTTACCACACAAAAGCCTGGTATGTGTGAATGTGCTGAAATCCACACCTCGCACTTTTCCTTTTTCAGTGAAAATTATACTTTTTACAATCATCATTGCACTGCTTGTATTGTGTCAAAAAATACAATAAATGTCAAAAGTAAACCTTGAAATTTGGTCTTTTTTATTATGTATTGCCCTTTAAGATATATCAAGCACAGATGTGCCAGTAGTAATTTAAAGAATTGCCCGAAATTTATCTAAGAGACTGGACCTCAAAGCGTTAATGGTGAAATGTAGCCACTCCAATTTTTTCTCCAAAACACTGAACAATGCACAAAGGCAATACTAAGGATTGAGAGCTACTCATGGTGTATGAAGCAATCAAACACTTCCACTCAGCAATTGACAGAGAACTCTTATATGTGCTCACTGACCATAAGCCCCTAGTGACTGTCATTTGCAACCCATCAGTGGAACATCCACCCCACTGGTTCTGCTACTTTGACTATACTTATCAGTTCACCGCGGATGTAAGATACATCAAGGGCACAGACAATGCCGTGGCTGATTTTTTATCACGTGCTGATGCTTTCTCATCACTATTTGACCTCTCCAACCTCGTGTTCTGCAATCCGCCAATGATCAAAGTGTGCAGCTCATATCTGGCCATAGTTATTCTCTTAAGCCCATATATGCCACCTTTCCTGGAGCCATAGGCAAAATCTGCTGGGCCAAATACACAGGCAGGCTTTGCCCATTTATCCCACACACTATCCAGCAGGAGTCTTTAACAAACTCCACAATCTAACTCATCAGAGTTTCAAAGCCTCCACCAGGTTGGTTACATTATGATTTGCTTGGTGTGACATGAAACATGACTGCCAAGCTAGGGCACGCCTGTACATACCTTGTCAAAAAAGTAAAAAAACTACTAGCACCATGATCTCCTTGGCACTTTTCCAATTCAAGCTGGCCACTTCCAGCATGTCCACATTGACTTGGTAGGACCCTTCCCCCTTGTCAATGGTTTCCATTATATGCTCTCGGCAATTGACAGCATGACTTGATGGGTCAAAGCCATAGGCAGATCCAAGGGGGGCCCTGTCTGCTTTGGTGTGTTTGTGTGTGAGTTTGTTTACCTTTCCTTTTTACTCCTAAAGTAAGTCCTTCCACTCCCAGGATTTGAATGACTCCTTATCCACTCCCTTAAAATCCACATCCATCCCTTTCCCCCCCCCCCTCCTTCCTTCCTCTTTTTCTGATGAAGCAACCAGCGGTTGCGAACACTTGAATCTTTGTGTTTGTGTGTGTTTTTATTTGTGTTTTTGTGTATCTGTTAATGAGCCTGTGCTTTGGGTAAATTAAACAGTCTCTATTATATATATCCAGACAATCACACAAAGTTTTCAACATAAGATGTAGAAAATATAATTTTGGAAAGTGATGGTAAGAGAATTAACTGAAACTGTGTAAATGTGGCTCATAATCTGCATTTATAAATACATAGTATACATGAATTCATGTTGACATGATAAACTAGAAAAATAAAGTTCAATGTTCAGGAAGTTGTTTGGTTGCCAACATTCTTAAAGGAAAGTGAACTAATTTCCTTGTATAATATTTGGAATTTACTTGTATATTCCTTGGAATTTCTGGAAAACTGCTGCAGATACGCGAGACATTTTTTATTACATTCATGAGATAAATGATAACAAAATGAATGGAAATCATGCTTTACTTTATCTTGGCACAGTTTTGCAATGGCTTTTTATTAGTGATGTGGTTAAATTTCAGGCAAAATCTTTGATTAGCTGTATCTCTGTAACTAAACATTTGCAGATATATGTTTATGTGAACTTTTTTTTCTTTTGTCTTACTTGTAAAATAACATATTAAAATATTTGGTTATATTCATCAATCACCCTGTATATTAATAACAGCAAAGGACCCATGACTGAGCCCTGTAAGGCCCCATTCTTGATAGCTCCCCAGTTTCAGGAAATATTTATTTTTGTGCATTATTTGATCCACTTATTTCAACTTTCTGCACTTTCCCCGTTAAATAAGAATTTAACCACTGGTGCATGGTTCCACTCTTATCACAATACTTGAGCTTACGTAAAAGAATTTACACAATCAAAATCCTTTGAGAGATCACAAAAAATTCCAATGCTTGATGTCCAATTGTTCAAAGCATTTAATATTTGATCAGGAAAAGTGTTTATAGCATTTTGCTTTGAAAAGTCTTTCTGAAAATTAAACATACAGTATTTTGTTAGTACTTTATTTTTAGAAATGTGTTTGGTTACTCTTGAATACAATACTTTTTCAAGGGTTTGGATATAGCAGTTAGAAGTAAGAAAGGGTGATAGATGTTGACATCAGACCTACCCAAGAGCAAAACAATACAGTATCTCTTTCACTAATTATGGCTCTTTTCATTCTAAACACATTATTTTATTCATGTCCAAATTCCCATAGTAAAATTTATATAATAAATCACTTTGGCTTCTCAAGACAAATGATACCTAAAAAAAGTATTGAATTTTATGAGACAGAAGATTATCCTGTTAGTGGAACCTGGTATATGACCCCATTATAAGCAGCATCTGTACATTCACAAAACAGATATGTGCAGTAAACTACCATCTGAAATAACATGGCGTAGATATGTAGCATTGTAATTTGTTTTCTGATTCTCGAGACACTATCATATACTACAAAAAAATCAACAGCAATGTCATCTTAAAGTGTTTCAACAAAACCATCACCTAAGTATAAAAACTAAATGCACCAAGGACACAAATAGCACTCATAAAAGCCCACATCTGTATATATACAAATCCACATGTTTGTGTGTCTGTCTGTGTGTGTGTGTGTGTGTGTTTTCCAATGGACTCTAAGATAACTGAAGTAATTTTTATGAAATCTTCAGTTTACTACAGAGGGTGATCCTCTGAAGTTTGGTAGTGATTGGACCAAGACATTTATTGATTTGAAGAATATAATGCAAAATGTTGAACAATAATTACTCTTTAGAAAAGCTATTTACCCTTTGACTTTTCAACTTATGATGAGTTTTAGTATACAGGTTATCACAAATTACATCACCTGTTGATTGTCGTTGATGTCTTGAGCTCACCTGCCTATTTCATTTCACTTTCAAAATAATAAATACGAGTGCTGGGTTCTTATGTGTTAATGGGACATCAGTTGTTTAACAAATTATTTACTGCATCAGTAGAATACATGACCAAAATCTTACAGTAAGTCCAAGACAGAGGCAAGAACTAAACTAAAGTATAGAATACACTAAATGTGCACACCCAGTTGTGTGTATTTATACATCATGGTATTTTCTAGAATAATCTAGTACAAATCTAGACAAAATAATTTCTAGATTCCATTATTTGTTAAGTATAAAGGAATCAATTACAAACAAAAAATATATAAAATTACTACAAACAATTTGGAAGTATTTTTGTAAACAGCCAAAACAGAAATTAGGTGCATAAGTAAATTACAACTAGAGCAGTGCCAGTTTCGGTTTTCAAACTTTATATTGATCAATTTATGACAATAACATAATTTTAACATAAGCAGAACATTGCAAACACATAAGTGGATTATATAAGACATCAGGAAATGTTAGTGATAAAATCCGTTAACAAAAACATATTATTTCACAATACCGCAGCTATGTTTTTATGAACAGAAATAGGTTAAGAAAAATGATGTACAAAACATTATTATTGTTATGGTGAAATAGTTTTGTATTATATTGTCATAATCTGTGAATATATTTGTGGTTATACATAAGTATACCACTCCCATGAACCACAGACATTGCCGAGGTGGGGTGGCTTGCGTGCCTCAACGATACAGATAGCCGTACTGTAGGTGCAACCACAGCGGAGGGGTATCTGTGGAGAGGCCAGACAAATGTGTGGTTCCTGAAGAGGGGCAGCAGCCTTTTCAGTAGTTACAGGGGCAACAGTCTGGATGATTGACTGAGCTGGCCTTGTAACATCAGCTAATGTGGCTTTGCCACACAGCTACTGCGAACGGCTGAAAGCAAGGAGTGACTACAGCCGTTACCTTTCCCGAGGACATGCAGCTCTACTGTATGAACTCTCGGGTAAAATATTCTGGAGGTAAAATAGTCCCCCATTCAGATCTCCGGGCGGGGACTACTCAGGAGGATGTGATCATCAGGAAAGACAATACTTGCATTCTACAGGTCAGAGCATGGAAAGTTAGATCCTTTAATCGAGTAGGAAAATTAGAAAATTTAAAAAGGGAAATGGATAGGTTGAAGTTAGATATAGTGGGGATTAGTGAAGTTTGGTGGCAGGATGAACAGGATTTCTGGTCAGGTGAGTACAGGATTATAAATACAAAATCAATTGGGGGGATCACAGGAGTAGGATTGATAATGAATAAGAAAATAGGAATGCAGGTAAACTACTATGACCAGCACAGTGATCGCATTATCATTGTCAAGATAGATACGAAGCCAACACCAACAACAGTAGTACAGGTTTCTATGCCAACTAGCTCTGCCGATGATGAGGAGATCGAAGAAATATATGAGGAGCTAAAGGAAATTATTCAGACAATTAAGGGAGAGGAAAAATTAATTGTTATGGGAAACTGGAATTCAGTAGTAGGACAAGGAAGGAAAGAGAAGATAGTAGGTAAATATGGTCTGGGCAAAAGGAATGAAAGAGGAAGCCGCCTGGTAGAATTTTGCACAGAACATAATTTAGTTATAACAAACACCTGGTTCAAGAATCACAAAAGAAGGTTGTATACATGGAAGAGACCAGGAGACACCGGGAGATACCAGATAGATTTTATAATGGTAAGGCATAGATTTTGGAACCAGGTTTTAAACTGTAAAACATGCCCAGGGGCAGATATAGACTCTGACCATAACTTGTTAGTTATGAACTGTAGGCTGAAACTAAAAAAACTACAAAAAAGTAGGAAAATAAGGAGATGGGACCTGGATAAATTGAAGGAACCTGAGGTTCTTATGAATTTCAGAGGGAGCTTTAGGCAACAATTGACAGAAACAGGGGAAAATAAAACAGTAGAGGAGGAATGGGTAAAACTGAGAGAAGAAATAGTGAAGGTAGCAGAGGACAAAATAGGTAGGAAGGGAAGACCTACAAAAAATCCTTGGATATCACAGGAGATACTAAATTTAATTGATGAAAGGAGAAAATATAAAAATGCAGTAAATGAAACAGGCAAAATGGAGTACAGACGACAAAGAAATGAGATTGACAGGAAGTGCAAAATGGCTAAGCAGGAGTGGCTAGAAGGCAAATGCAAGGATGTAGAAGAATGTATAAATAGGGGGAAAATAGATACAGCCTACAGGAAAATAAAAGAAACATTTGGAGATAAGAAAAACAGTTCAATGAATATCAAGGACACTGATGGAAAACCAGTTCTCAGCAAAGAAGGGAAAGCTGAAAGGTGGAAAGAGTATATAGAGGGGCTCTACAAAGGAAATGAACTTCAAGACAATATTGTAGGAAGGGAAGAGGATGTAGATGAAGATGAAATAGGAGATACTGTACTGAGAGAAGAATTTGACAGAGCCCTGAAAGACCTAAGTCGAAACAAGGCCCCTGGAGTAGATGATATCCCTTCAGAGCTACTGAAGTCTCTGGGAGAACCAGCCATGACAAACCTGTTTCACCTGGTGTGTAAGATGTATGAGACAGGCAAAGTACCCTCAGACTTTAAGAAAAATGTTATAATCCCCATTCCAAAGAAAGCAGGTGCAGACAGGTGTGAAAACTACAGAACCATCAGTTTAATAAGTCATGGTTGCAAAATATTAACACGAATTATATACAGAAGGATGGAAAAGCTGGTAGAAGCCAACCTTGGGGAAGATCAGTTTGGGTTCAGGAGAAATGTAGGAACACGGGAGGCAAAACTCACTTTACGGCTTATCCTAGAAGATAGATCAAGAAAAGGCAAACCTACATATCTATCTTTTGTAGATTTGGAGAAGGCTTTTGACAATGTTGATTGGAATAAACTCTTTCAAGTTCTGAAGCAAGCAGGAGTAAAATATAGGGAGCGTAAGGTTATTTACAACTTGTACAAAAACCAGACAGCGGTTGTCAGAGTTGAAGGGCATGAAAGGGATGCAGTGGTTGGAAAGGGAGTAAGACAGGGTTGTAGTCTTTCTCCATTGTTATTCAATTTGTACATTGAGCAAGCTATAAAGGAAAGCAAGGAGAAATTTGGGGAAGGAATAAAAGTTCAGGGGGAAGAATTAAAAACATTGCGTTTTGCCAACGACATAGTAATTATGTCAGATACGGCAAAGGACCTGGAAGAGCAATTGAACGGAATGGACAGTGTGCTGAAAGGTGCATATAAGATGAACATTAACAAGAGCAAAACTAGGGTAATGGAGTGCAGTGTAAGAAAATCAGGTGATGCTGAAGGAATTAGATTGGGAAACGAAGCAATAAAGGAGGTAGATGAGTTTTGTTACTTGGGCAGTAAAATAACAAATGATGGTCGCAGTACAGAGGATATAAAATGCAGAATGGCAATGGGTAGAAAAGCGTTCTTGAAAAAGAGAAATTTGTTAACATCGAATATTGATTTAAGTCTAAGGAAGTCCTTTTGCAGGCATTTGTATGGAGTGTTGCCTTGTATGGGAATGAGACATGGACGATAAACAGTGCGGACAGGAAGAGGATTGAGGCTTTTGAAATATGGTGCTACAGAAGAATGCTGAAGATTAGGTGGGTGGATCGCGTAACTAATGAGGTACTGAACAGAATTGGGGAGAAAAGAAATTTCTGGCATACCTTGACTAAAAGAATGGATAGATTGGTAGGACACATTCTTAGACATCAAGGAATTGTGAATTTAGCGTTGGAGGGAAGTGTGTGGGGAAAAAATCGCAGGGGAAGACCAAGAGACGGATACAGTAAGCAGATTCAGACAGATGTAGGTTGCCGTTCTTATGTGGAGATGAAGAGGCTTGCTCAGGATAGGGTATTGTGGAGAGCTGCATCAAACCAGTCTCCAGACTGAAGACCACAACAACAACACATAAGTATAAACCACAGTTACATGTGGTACTGTGATCTTCATATTACAAAACAGGCCGAATGCTATGGGTTAAATTCATTACAATCTTGACAATATTTCATAAAATGATTTTATTGGTTGTTCTGTTTTACATAATATGATAGAACACAATTAATACCATGCTTATACAATCCTCAGCATGTTTAATCCATACTCACATACTAATATCACAGTTTAATGTATATGTAAAAGTTTACATCTGCCACTTGGAATGATAGTAGTGCCTCCAGCAAAGAAAACACCAACTGTAGCGGCACTATCAGTCTAACACAAACAGTCATAGGACCAAAACTAGCAGTATTGTGGTAACAGAAGAATAACATTGGTGACAGATTCAAAGGTGAAGAAATACTGATGCCATGCATACCAATGATTTTCAATCAAATTCAAGCAGTTAAAGGTGTTTCCCCCCCCCCCCCCCCTTGCCTTTGCTACTACCACCAACACAGTACACTGCCAGTCACTGACTAGTGCTGCCTTTAATTTTGAATTATGCTTTTCACATGACCAATTGTGTGTGGCTTGTTTCTAAATTGGCACACACAAAATGTATGTTTTTACTCCAAACATAAAATCAAAAACATTGTGTATTCACTGGCCTTAAAATGAATGAATAGAAGAAATATACTTCTCTGTTTGTATTAATTTTTTTTCTCTCCTTCAGCATACCATGGTACTGTACCTGCAGTTTTATGATAAAAATATTCCATTATCAATAATACACTGATAATGGTTAAATTTTATGACAAAATTTCATATTAAATTTCCAAAATTAAGGAAAGTTTCGGAATACTGATGCAAAGTCTCAAGTCCCAGTTGCATATCCTTCAATCATTTTCAAGGTGGGAAGACATATATTTAAAAAGTAATAGAAATAATATTTTCCCACTCCACAGACACCCTGTACACAATTTAACTTTTAAGGCTAGGAAAACCTGCAGCACAGAAAATGAGTACTATGTAATCTCATGTTGAGCTTTGTTCAATAATGGACTGCCAGTTCTTAAAAGAATAATTGTGCTATTTCAGAAGTTGTTTTCCAGTCATGAGGTATTTATGGCCATTATATCCCAACTGGGCTAGTGTTCACCCTGCCTGGTGCAAGTCTTCTTAGCTGATACCACTTTGGCTACTTGCATATCAGTGATGATGAAATAATGATAACGAACACAACACCCAGCCCCTAAGTGGAGAAAATCTCTCATCTGACCGGGAATCAAATCTGAGCTCCCTGCATGGAAACCCAACATGCTGTCCACTAGACTACAATTTCATTAATAGAGGATATGTAGTAAACTCACCATAAAGATGATCAATGCACAAACTGGTATGTAGATTAAAGAATCACATTCACATAACTAAATATTTGGCCACAGCCTTTATCAGAAGAAATAATATTAATAATAATAATAGTAATAATATATGATATGTTATTAAGACGAAAAATTCCTAGCAGGAAAAATAAAATATAAAAAAATAGACGAAGATTACTCACCAGGCGAAGGAGCACAGGTGTGACAGCATCACAAATAAATAAATGAATACACACACACACACACACACACACACACAATCACAAGCTTTCGCAACCCAGTTGCGTCTTCAGGCAGTAGGGAAGGAGAGGGAAAAGGAAATGATGAGGGTTTTAAGAAAGGGGGTAAGGAGCCATTCCAATCCCGGGAGAGGAAAGACCTGCCTTGGGGGAAAAAATGGAGGGTAAACAAATGCACACATGCCCACACATTCACACAGACACAAGTACACCTAGGCAGACATACTGTAGAAAGCAAAGCTTTGCTTTCTACAGCATGTCTGCCTAGGTGTACTTGTGTCTGTGTGAATGTGTGGGCATGTGTGCATTTGTTTACCCTCCATTTTTTTCCCCCAAGGTAAGTCTTTTCTCTCCTGGGATTGGAATGGCTCCTTACCCCCTTTCTTAAAACCCTCATCATTTCCTTTTCCCTCTCCTTCCCTACTGCCTGAAGACGCAACTGGGTTGCGAAAGCTTGCGATTGTGTGTGTGTGTGTGTGTGTGTGTGTGTGTGTGTGTGTGTGTGTGTGTCTGTGTGTTTATTTGTTGCTATTACTGCCTGTGCCCCTTCGCCTGGTAAGTGTACTTCATCTATTTTTTATGTGTGTGTATATATAAATTATAGAGGGAAACTTTCCCGGTGGGATAAATAAAAATAAAAATAGAAAAGAGATGACTTACCAAAAGGACCGGCTCGTCGAGAGAAACAAATAAAATCACACACAAACACACATACAAGCTTTCGCCACCACTGGCAGCTTCTTCAGGAAAAAGAGGAAAAAAGGGGAGGAAAAGGGAAGGATATGGGTTTTAAGGAAGTGGAAAAGGAGTCATTCCAATCCCAGGAGTGGAAGGACTTACCTTAGGGGAAAAAAAGGAAGGTAAACAAATACACACACACTCAGACATATCGAAACGCAAGCACACCTAGACAGACAGAAATGTCTGTCTAGGTGTGCTTGCGTTTCGATATGTCTGAGTGTGTGTGTATTTGTTTACCTTCCTTTTTTTCCCCTAAGGTAAGTCCTTCCACTCCTGGGATTGGAATGACTCCTTTTCCACTTCCTTAAAACCCATATCCTTCCCTTTTCCTCCCCTTTTTTCCTCTTTTTCCTGAAGAAGCTGCCAGTGGTGGCGAAAGCTTGTATGTGTGTTTGTGTGTGATTTTATTTGTTTCTCTCGACGAGCCGGTCCTTTTGGTAAGTCATCTCTTTTCTATTTTTATTTATATATATATATAATATTATAGAAGGAGACCTTCCAGGTGGGAAAATGGTATAAAATAAATATTTTTGACTTACCTAAAGTACAGGCTCGTCGATAGGAACACCAAACACACACAAAAACACACAACCATTCGAGCTTTCGCCACCAGTGGTGGCTTCTTCGGGAAAAAGAGGGAGGAAGGAGAGGAGAAAGGGAAGGATACGGGTTTTAAGGAAGTGGAAAAGGAGTCATTCCAATCCCAGGGGTGGAAGGACTTACCTTAGGGGACAAAAAGGAAGGTAAACAAATACACACACCCTCACACATATCCACATCCAAACACACTTAGGCAGACATTTGTAGAAACCCTGTAGAAACCCATTTGTAGAAACACTTAAGTGTAGTTGTGTCTGTGTAAATGTGTGGGTGTGTGTGCATTTATTTACCCTCCATTTTTTCCCCCAAGGTAAGTCTTTCCTGTCCCGGGATTGGAATGGCCCCTTACCCCCTTCCTTAAAACCCTCATCATTTCCTTTTCCCTCTCCTCCCTTCTGCCTGATGAAGCAGCTAGGATGCGAAAGCTAGCATTTTTGTGTGTCTGTGTGTTTATTTGTTGCTATTACTGCCTGTGCCCCTTCGCCTGGTAAGTGTACTTCATCTACTTTTTACGTATATATATATATATATATATATATATATATATATATATATATATATATATATATATATATATATATATATATATATATATACAAAATCTTGACAATATGATGCATTCATACATTATTGTAGTTATTTGATTACAATTAATACATTTTAATTACAATGAAAGTTGATGGTTGCAGTCCAATTTTCTCATAGATACATTATCTGTTGTCTAACATGGACATTATTTCTTCCCGAGTTATTAATTATAAATACCAGAAATTACTTAAAATGCTCATATGACAAAATCTAATTGTGAAACTGATAACTATCTGGATATAGATTCAGCAATGTTCATCATCAGCACACAAATATATGGAGATGATTTAAAGTTACACTTGTGATCTTTCTTACAAACATTTTGGATTTGAATTAATTTTGCTATCAATGCTGGGAGAGCCAATGTTATTATAAGTTATCAGGCATATTAACATGAGGCTTGGGCAGGAGCTGATAGTCAGTAGGTGTGACTCACATTTCAGTGGTACCAGTTAAGTCCATCTGCAGGTCTGGATTCATTAGGCATGGCATGCATCTCAATAGTTATGGGAAGGGGAGGTTGGCAAAGCCTATAAGTGACTGCAAATATTTTTAACTTCACATAATATTATGCTAATTGTCAATAAGCAATAACTGCAATGTGACTAGTGAAAAGGGAAACATATAAATAGCCTGAGCAGGATCAAAAGTTGGAAAATCACCAGTCGACTGCACCAAATAAGATAAGTACTGTTTCTTTTCAATTTTTTTTTTTTTTTTTGCGTTATCACCATGGCTCACAATGAAAAACTTGACTTAGTAGGGAAGTGTCATTTGTTTGTCAAGATCATCGAGAGGATGGGCAGTCAATTCAATGATTAAGTGATGATGTTTGAGGCACAAATATAATTGTGGGAAGAAGTGATACTTCATGTGATGAAGAAGTAGTGGTTATGTCACTAGCTCTGCTGAACTTGCTTAACCAGTTAACACGACAGATAGGGTAACAACTGAATGAGGCTGGTCAAAACTTAAGCTAGGAAGTGTCAGCTGTAAGTGAAAAATTTTCTTCGGTTTAGTTAAGTGGAAAATTGTCAGCTACAAAGCAAGAACTAGGACAGAAGTTAGAAGATAACCTTTCAGAACTCGGAAACAGCTAGGGAATACGAATAACGCAGTAGAGAAAAGATGTAAACAACCTAGAAAATGCAGTCAAATCAGGGCAGCATCAAATAAATGTGCGTTTAGATTTTGTAGAGAATAGAATTGTTAATGTAGAATCAAAGCTGTGTTCCAAAATCAATACAACTTCTGAAAATGTAAGTACTTTCAATTTTTATGTTCAACATGAGAAAATGGTTATAAAGACTGAAATCAATGAGTGAGGTGAGCAAAAGTTTAGAACTAAAAATTAGTGAGTATAAAACCAACACTTTTTAGGAAATTTTTGTAACTAACAGTAGTTTGAATGCACATAAAAGTGATGTTAAAAATTTAGGTCAGAGATTAAATCAGTTGCAGGAAGACATGGTGGTAGCTGTAAGGTAAATTGGAACAATATTGTAGTTAAGAGTTATCCACGAGATAGAAAACGACACCCAAAAAATTTCTTGTAGTGATAATTTTACTAATGACATGAGTGATACCCTTAAAATTAAGTTTGTTAAAAAGTTTTTCGATTATGAGGCTTTATCTTGGGTAAACCAGTGTGCTAGTAACGGCATGACTTACAGTGTGTTTGAAAGACATTTTTAAAATAAGTTCTAGTCTACTACTACTCAGGCAAGAGTGAAAAGTGAATTTTTGAATGGACCTAAGTAAAGGGGAGGTGAGGCACAACTTAGGAAATTAGTGCATTTAGATGCACCTTTTGATAAAATGGTGCATATGATGCTCTCAAAAGGAAATTACCAGGAATATTACAAGAAGAATTGAATTACAGATTTGATGAATCAGTGGATCAGTTCCTAAAGTTCGTTGATAAGTTGGATAAAAGTAATGACAGGAACCACAACAGTCATAGGAACAACTATCATGGGGACAGAGATAGAAAAGACAATGAATGGATATGGCGTACACTGGCACAACAACAGCTTAACCCACCATAAGAAGAATTCATTGGGGAATGATAGAGACTGTAAAGACAGAAGACCTTATGGAAGAAGCAATGGACAGAGAAACTGAAGACTGCTCCTTTGGAGGTCTGTCAAGTAGGGTTGAAGAAATGGACACAAAACCAGGCCATGTATAGCCAGTAAAGACACGGATGAAGAAACAGATCAAAGCTATCTAGACGGAAAGCATAGGTGATGTTAATGACTCAAAGATGTAATTTTATTCCTGGATTGAATGGATCTGTATTACTTGGTAGTAATGGGGAGGCAGAAAAGTTATATTCAACAATCCAAAGACAGGCATGTTTCATTTTACTCCCATGATTAAGCAGAGCAGTGGAAGCCTTAGTTATCAGAGCCTAGAATTGAAATTTTTGGGTACAGGAAGATGTGTAGTGACTGTGGATAGTGTTCAAGAAGATGAAGTACATGCAGATTACAATGCCTTGGTCAAAGATAAGGTAAAGGAAGCCAACAAATTGACCAACAACTAGAACAAAGAACTGGAGAGTGTATTATGGGACTACTATGATGTATTTGATGAGTGCCCAGGAACAGTGAAGAACTAAGAGCACACACTGAAGGTGAAACCTCATGAATCATATTATATCAGACCCTCTGGATTACCAATATCAAAGAGGAAAGCTTAGGCCACTATTGAAAGAAGCAACAGCTAATACATCAACCTGATCATGGTCATTTCCAAGAAAAGTGGTGATGTGAGGATTGTTTTAGACTCAAGACACCTAAACAAGTTTTTGGGAGAGACATACTGACTATCTGGTGAGCACTGTTGAACTGCTAAACAAATTTAAACATATCAATAAGTCTAGTTTAAACTTGACGTCAGGTTTTCACCAAGTACCTTTGGCTAAGAATCAAGAAAATATACTACACCTACATCTACATATATACTCCACAATCTACCGTAAGGTGCATGGTGGGAGGCACACTGTACCACTAGTAGCAATTTCCTTTCCTATTCAACTTCCAAATAGAATGGGGAAAGAAACAATGTCTATATGTCTCTGTATGAGGCCTAATTTCTCTTATCTTGTCTTTGTGATCATTGCGTGAAATTTCAAATTGCAGCCCTCTAAATTTCCCCAACAGAATTTATCGAAAAGAACATCATCTTTCCTCACGCAATCCCCATTTGAGTTCCTGGAGCATTTCTGTGACAGTCACGCATTGGTCAAACAAACCAGTAACAAACCTAGCTGCTCACCTCTGAACTGCTTCCACGTCTTCATTTAAACTGATCTGCTGCAAATCCCAAACACTTGAGCAATACTTAAGATATGGTCATATGAGCATTTTATACATGGTCTCCTTGACAGATGAAGAACATCTTCCCAAAATTCTCCCAATAAACCAAAGTTGGCTGGCCGCCTTACTCATAACTGTCCTTTCATGTTCGTTCCATTTCATATCATTCTACAATGTCACGCCTAGATATTTGAACAATGTGACTGCATCAAGAAGCTCACTACTAATGCTGTATTTGAATATTATGGGATTGTTTTTCCTACTCATGCGCATCACCTTACATTTATTTCTACATTGAGAGCTAGCTGCCATTCTTCGCACCAACTAGAAATTTTGTCTAAGTTATCCTGTATGCTATTACAGACACCTTCCCATACACCACAGCATCATCAGCAAACAGCTGCAAATTACAAACTTACTCTGTCCACCAGATCATTTATATAGATAGAAAATAATAGCGGTCCTATCACACTTCCCTGGGGCATGCCTGATGAAACACTTGTCCCTGATGAGCACTCGTCGTCGAGAACAACGTACTATTACTTAGGAAGTCTTCCAGCCTGCCACAAATCTGTGAACCTATTCCATAAGCTCGTATCTTCGTTAGCAGTCTGCAGTGTGGCACAGTGTCGAACGCCTTTTTGAAGTTGAGAAAAACACAATTCGCCTGTTGCCCTTCGTCCATGGCTCGCAAGATGTCGTGAGAAAAGGGCAAGCTAAGTTTCACATGAACGATGTTTCCTAAACCCGTGCTGATTCACAGAAAGAAGCTTTTCCGTTTCAAGGAAATTTACTATATTTGAGCTGAGACTATGCTCCAGGAAACTGATGACAATCGTATTGGCCTGTAATTGAGTCAGTTCTTTTACCTTTTTTTAGAAATGGGAGTCACCTGTGCTTTCTTCCAATCGCGAGGAAATTCGCACTGAATTAAAGATTCACAATAAATGCAAGCTAAGTAAGGCATCAGTGCTGCAAAATACTCTTCGTAAAACCAAACTGGTATTCCATCTGGACCAGGAAACTTTTTTGTATTCAGCTCTCTCAGCTGCTTCTCTACACCGGAAATACCTATTAGTATGTCCTCCAGTTGGGAGTTAGCGCATTGATCAAATAATGGTATGATTGTATGGTCCTCTTGCATGAAAGATTTCTTAAAGGTTAAATTTAGAACTTCAGTTTTCCTTTTTCTTTCTTCTATTACTGTCCTCGAATGATCAACGAGAGACGGAATAGTGACCTTTGACATGCTTATCGATTTTACATAGGACCAGAATTTTTTTGGGTTCTTGGAAAGATTTTTTGCCAAGACATGACTGTGGTAATTATCGAATGCTTCATGCATCAATCTTTTTATAGACGCACAAATCTCTACTAACTTGCCTGTCATCATTTGTGTGTTCTTTTTTGAACTGAGAGTGCAGCAGCCTTTGCTTTCTCAGTAGCTTTCTAACATTATTATTATACCACGGTGGATCTTGTCCATCCTTAATTGACTTATTGGCACATATTTCTCTAACCCTTTTCTTATAATGCATTTAAATGTAGTCCACAATTTTTTACATCCATTTTTTACATCCATTGTACCGGAACTAATACGATGTATGCAGTTATTACAAAAAATGTCTGAATATTTACACTTTGAATGCACTTTGTTTGAACAACTTATTGAAAAAGAATACTGTTTGGTCATGGACCAAAGAATGTGTAGAAGCTTTGGAAAACATCAAGATCCAGTTATGGTATAGTTGGTATAGTACAGGCTAGATTTGTCTTTACCTTTCTGCTTAACTACTGACAATCTCCTCCAAGTAAAAATGAATACTGACAAGACAAAAGATATCCATTGATATTGCAAGAAGAACTTGCCAAAAACATGAAAAATCTTACACTGTGACTGAGACAGAACTGCAGGCAATCTTTTAGCCATTCACTAAATTTAGGCAATAAAGCTCTGACTAACATACAAGAATGTAAACTGCTTCACAACCAAATCACCAGATGGGCCCTATTTCTTCAGCAATCTGAATACTCAGTACATTATGTCTAGGGAAAGGATAATAATCTTGTTGCTGATACACTCTCTTGTCTTCCAGTGGGGGATGATTTTGAAGACACCAGTGGAGAACGTGAGAAAGAGTTTCGGGTGATGTACTTAAAATGAGTGAAGGAAGAAACAGAAGTGAAGAAGATATGTAATGCTATCAGAAGATACCAGAATTGTTATTCAAACGGAGAACTGGTAAAAAGCATGATAGGTAAGAAAAGAAAAGAGAAAGTAGAACAATATTACAAAGTGTACAAAGGGATTCTGTTCAGGAGCATGAGTACAGATAGTGAACATTGGAATTTCTGGTGGCCTGAAGACTGTATTCATATTTTGATCAAGTACATTCATGAAAGTTTTGGCCACTGTGGAAAACAAAAATGCATTCAAAAGACCCAAGAAAACATCTATTTCTACATTATCACCAGAAGAGTAAAAAAATTATTAGCAACATATGATAGAAGTCAGAGTGTTCACATCACAAACCAGACAAGCAGAAGATTTATGCAAAAATATCTTTAGAATTACTGCTATTGATCTATATGGATGTATACAAAAAATCTAGAGGATACTGCTATATTTTTGTGATGGTTGACTTGTTTTCAAACATTTTCAGGTTATATCCTCTAAAGAAAGTTACCGCAAATCATTATCAATAAAATTAGGAATGATTGATTTCAGAGGGTTGGCACACAAAAAGGCATTCTTTCAGACAATGGAATTCAATTCACTTCAGAATCCTGGAAAAGATTTATAGAAGATGAAAACATAAACCATATTCTGATTTCAGCCTACCAACTTTTAAGTAATCCAGCAGAGAGGAACACAAGGGAGATTGGAAGAGTGTTCAGAACTTATTGCAGCAAGAATAATGCTTGATGCATAGAATACGTTGAAAAATGAAAGATGAAAGATGTTATCAATAGCCTACAGCACTCATTGACTGGATTCTGTCCATATAAAATAGTTCATGAAAAGAAGCCACCAAATATAATTAATGAATTAATCCAGTTTCCTGCATGTAAAGAACTGAGTATACAAGAAAAAGAAGAAATTGTGAGAAGGAATTAAATAGAAGATATGATAAAAGACTGAACCCCAAACAGATTGAGATCAGAGATTTACTGCTGGTGAGATCCCAAGAAAAATCTAAATCAGTCAGTAATGAGTTGAAGAAATTTTTTGATATCTACATAGGCCCATTCCAAGTGCGGTTTTATGTAAAGTCTTGGATCCTTTACTATTGTGGACAGCAGCTGCATTTGAATTGAGTATGCCAGCCAGTCTACCTTATAATTATTTATAAATATACAGTAAGGACAGTTTACAACTCACCGCAAAGACATGGCGACGAGCTGCGACAGGCACATACAAAAGACACACACATACAACACTTTCAGCTATCGGCCATGGCCTTCTTCAGAAAACAGAACACTCACCCAATCACACAGGCACACAACAGTCAAACAACCATCACCTCCAGCTACTGCACCTCGAATCGGCAGCCGGAGGTGATGGTTGAGTTAATAACTTGTCTGAGGTCACTCTTACATGTGAAGTGTTGAAATTGTTGATTTTGGGCAGTTGTCTTTTAAATTGAAATATTCTCAGCCCATTTAACTGAGCTATTTATGCTGGGCCAGTAATTAATTGAATATTAATGAGCCAACTAGAATTGTAAATGGATGTGAAAACACACTTGATCTCTTAGCAACAAATAATCCTGAGCTCATAATGAGCATCAAAACGGATACAGGTATTAGTGAACACAGAGCTGTAGTAGCGAAATTGAATATCGAAAGTCCCAAAGTTACCAAAAATAAACGCAAAGTATATTTGTTCAGGAAAGCAGATAGAAACAAAATACATTGCTTCTTGAAAGACAGCTTCCACTCGTTTCTAACACTAAACGTAGGTGTAGACCAGATGTGGCTCAAATTCAAAGAAGTGGTATCGACAGCAATTGAAAGTTTTATACCTAATAAATTAATAAAAGAAGGAGGCGATCCCCCTTGGTACACAAAACAGGTTAGGACACTGTTGCAAAAGCAAAGGAAAAGGCATACTAAATTTAAACGAACAAGAAATCCCCAGGATTTGCGATTGTACTCAGAAGCTCGAAATTTAGCGAGGATTTCAATGCGAGATGCCTACAACATTTATCACAACGAAACTCTTTCTCGTAATTTGACTGAAAACCCAAAGAGATTTTCGTCATATGTTAAATATACTCGGGGAAAGTCACAAACAATACCTTCACTACGTGATAGTAATGGCGATCCTGCCGATGACAGCGCTACTAAAGCAGAGTTACTAAACTTAGCTTTTAGAAACTCATTCACTAAAGAAGACGAAACCAATATTCCAGATTTCGAATTACGAACAGATGCCGTAATGAGTAACATAGAAGTAGATATCATCGGAGTAGTGCAGCAACTAAAATCACTTAACAAGAACAAGTCTTCTGGTCCGGATTGTATACCCATTAGATTTCTATCTGATTATGCTGAAGCGATAGCTCCTTACTTATCAGTCATATACAACCGCTCTCTCATAGAAGGATCTGTACCAAAAGATTGGAAAGTTGCACAGGTCACACCTATATTCAAGAAAGGCAGTAGGAGTAACCCACTAAACTACAGGCCTATTTCATTGACGTCAATTTGCAGCAGGGTTTTGGAACATATCCTGTATTCAAATATTATGAATTATCTCGAACAGAACGATCTATTGACCCAAGGTCAACACGGATTTAGAAAATATCGTTCATGCGAAACACAACTAGCTCTATATTCACACGAAGTGATGGGTGCTATCGACAAAGGTTCGCAAATCGATTCCGTATTTCTTGATTTCCAGAAAGCTTTTGACACCGTACCTCACAAACGGCTTTTAATCAAATTGCGTGGTTATGGTATATCGCCCCAAATTTGCAATTGGATAGGGGATTTCTTGTCAGAGAGGACACAGTTCGTAGTAATCGATGGTAAGGCATCGACTAAAACAGAGGTGATATCGGGCGTTCCACAAGGTAGTGTTATTGGTCCTCTGCTATTCCTTATTTACATAAACGATTTAGGGGAAAATCTAAGTAGCTCTCTTAGGTTGTTTGCAGATGACGCCGTCATTTACCGTCTAGTAAAATCATCTGAAGATCAAAACCAACTGCAGAACGATCTGAATAAGATATCAGTATGGTGTAAAAATTGGCAATTGACGCTAAATAATGAGAAGTGTGAAGTCGTCCACATGAGTACGAAAAGAAATCCGTTAAACTTTGTTTACAACATAAATCAATCAAATGTGAACGCCGTAAACTCCACAAAATACCTAGGAATCACTATTACTTCAGACTTAAACTGGAAAGAACACGTAGATAATATCGTGGGAAAGGCGAACCAGAGGCTGCGTTTTATTGGCAGAATCCTTAAAAGATGCAACAGAACTACTAAAGAAACTGCATACACTGCGCTTGTCCGTCCATTTTTGGAGTATTGCAGCCCAGTGTGGGATCCTTATCAGGTGGGTTTGACGGAGGACATCGAAAGAGTCCAAAGAAGGGCAGCTCGTTTCGTATTGTCACGATACAGGGGAGACAGCGTTACGGAAATGATACAGGATCTGGGATGGGAATCATTACAACAACGGCGCTTATCGCTGAGGCGTGGGTTACTTGCGAAACTCCAATCGCCAACATTCTCCTCCGAATGCGAAAATATATTGTTGACTCCCACTTACATAGGTAGAAATGATCATCAGAATAAAATAAGAGAAATCAGAGCTCGAACAGAGAGATTCAGGTGTTCTTTCTTCCCGCGCGCTATTCGAGAATGGAATGGGAGATAAACAGTATAATTGTGGTTCGATGAACCCTCTGCCAGGCACTTAAATGTGATTTGCAGAGTATCCCATGTAGATGTAGATGTAGATTAATCTGACTTGAAATGCATTTACGATTTTTCTAATTTGTGAGCAACTGTATTTAAATTAGTTTGCCAGTCTATATGACTGGCTTTAATAATTGGTATGAGATTAAGCTTACTTGTAAGCATCTGAGTTTTTAATGTGGACCATTTCATTTAAATTATATTATTGACTATCATTTCAGTTTAGTCATCAGTTGTGCATTTGAGCAGTGATCAGTTGGCCGTGAGTACCCGTACATAGGAAGTAATTAAGTACTGATATGAAATGACAAACTGATAATGTATGGACCCACTTTTCCTGTTTCATAACCACGTTTGAACTTGGTTAAGTCCAATAGCCTAATCTGCTGCTGAGACTTAGCTACACAGTAACATTAAACTGTGTTTTGTCTGAAACCTGTTTATGCTCGGCCCCTTGCCTTGTTACCTGTCTTTCTTTAATGACCACACTGTCAATGGGACATTAAGTTCTAATTGCCCTTCCTTTTTGTCACCTTCAATCAGGAGAAAAGGTTGATCTTGGCTGTTGATACAGTATGGGATTGGTACAGCACCGTTCCACAGAAATCCTGAAGGGCCATAACAAGTGACTGGTTCGACATTTAATACCAACTGACAACACTTATTTTTCCACAGCTGAGTTTCCAGTAGCTCCTGTGCTCTTTCCTAAAAGTTACAGACATAGACTTTGGTGCCATCAGGATTTGGTATCCACATCCACCGATGATCCCATGGCAGTGGGGGAAGTGGAACCAATGATGCTGGCTGCCAGTGAACTATTACTAGCAGTGACCAGGAGCACCATGTGTGTTGGGATGATCTTCTGACAGCTTAGGCATTGAGTTAAAACAGTCACAGAGTTGAGTTATTTCTGAGTTCACTAGCATCACCACCAATCTCCCAATATTTGCAATGTAACTGATTTAATTCATACTAACAGGGCATGTAGAGCATACAAGGACTTTATCATTTGTAAAGATGAAGATGCAACAATCAACCATTTTCAAGAAAATTGAATTTAGGGAATTTATGCATGCATACACACACACACACACACACACACACACACACACACACACACACACACACACACAAAACAAACAAATTGTGTTGTTATTAGTAGGTAAGGAGACTGAAGCTGACTGAGTATATGTTTGAATTGAGAAGTATGAGGTTCCTGAATCAAATCTTGCTGCTGGTGCCTTTTATTTGTTGTTTGATTTTTATTCCAGTTTTGTTTGTAGGTAGGGCTGTTGGCGATCTGTCGTGGATGTATGTTCATTTGGATTAATCATTGGCTGGTGTTATTTTGCTGTTGACATCTTGGATCAGCTTGGCTCAATGTACATGATTTTCTAGATCTCAGAAATGCACTTTCCTGTGTGCACCCAGGTACAGCTTGATAAAGTGATAAGAGTTTGCATTAGTGGATGATCAGTTTATTGAATTATGGAGGCAACAGCTGCAAGTGGAACAGCAACAGCAGTAGGCTAGTATGCTACAGCCAATGTTGGTCATTTGGGCAAAACCACAGCAACTGGTACCCTCAGTCCCTGCTCCTTGTCCTGCTTTCAGATCTTTTGATGTAGGCACAGAAAGGTGAGACACCTATGTAAAAAAAATTTCTTGCTCTACTGAAAAATAAGCCTAGCATCTAAACCCACATTTCCCCATTTTCAGGATTCAAATGCCACCTGTGGCTTAGAATTGGGTGCAAAGAAATCATAAGTTGTGAAAATGGTGGTAGTAGTCATCCAACTAACTTTTGCCAATGAATGTAAGCAACATTAGGCACACTTTGGAGACTCAAAGATAAATACAGCCACCAAAACTTATTTGCTAATAAAAAATAAATTAAAAATACAGCAGAAGATGAGTCTACATTTTTCAGAGTTTTGACCAATGAACTTTAATAAATCATGCAACAAAGCAAAATATTGCTCATCTTTGAATGAGGCACATTTCAAACATTTTTAGTGACAAATGTACATTTCTTTACACCAGTACCAACACTACACGAAGCTTTAGGATTTTCTCATGAGATGGTAGCTGCGAATATGTCACAATTTCTGAATGTGTTGATATGTAGGAACCTAACAGGACAACTTCAAAATATGCATTTTGACATCTCAGAAATATTCTCATGTGTTTCTACATATTTCAAGTATCCAATGAGGGATGAGAAACTATGGTGTGAATTTGTAGCACTGAAATCTATGTGACTGTATGGTGTTTTGACAGAGCGTATTTGTGATTTTCGTAATTCCTTGAGATCATGGCAGCAATATAAAATGTTCCACCAGTGGTCTAAGTAGCCCCATGATTTAATTACAAAACACTAATAATTTGAAAAATTGATCATTAGAAATTAATATTGTTTGGTGGAATGCAATGAAAAAGCAAAGATTTCTTCGGTCATAATCAAAATTTCATATTTCATTACTGTTTTCTTCAGAACACATTATCTGTCTCCTGTTTCATTTCAAACATAAAACAGCTGACACTTTCACATACTTGCTTGTCAGATGTGTTTCTACAAGTATTTCACCATTTTTGAGTTCAGGTTCAGACTTATCATAATTCACAGCAAAGAACAGATATTTTTATTTATTTATTTTGCATTTGGAAAAATCTCAATGACTGTCTGCAACAACAAATGATTGCCACTCATATTTCCAATCATTCATCACACCATTACCAACAATTACCACTGACACCTAAAAATATTGTCACTCAAATAACCTTGCTTAAGCTGTACTGCTAAGTTTACAACTCAAACCCAACTATTGTAGCTGTAACTTGATCCATTCTACCTAAGTTGTATCTCTTGTTAGAATTAATCAACTTTGTTGCAATTTCCAAATGCGGCCTAAACTTTTGCCCTCTTAAATTTTGAGTCTTATTTTTTGGGTGCAGCTTTGATTTAAGTACTTTTATTCTTTCTTGAAATTCCAAGTCTAACTTTTTAGGTGCGGCTTAGATTTGGGTAAATAAAGTAGTGAACTGGTAGATACGAGCACACTCTTTTTATCTAGTGCTTTTCTGTACAATTTAATGCAAAACCAGTTTTCAGCATAAGAACTCCACTTTGTTGACACTTTATGTAACAGTACTTATGACACATTTTGAGTGAAAACTGCATGAAGTTGCAGCATGCCTAGTCTGTCTAGAGACATTAAATTTTATTGTATCAGTGTGACGTTACTTACAGAAATTCTATTCTATCAATCCAAGTAAATTGTTTCAGCCTAAGGCTGTGTAGTAGTCTAACCCCTCTACAGATTGTTAGTAGAGCTGTCAGCAGCAGCCCAGGCAGCCTTTGCCAATGAGTGCCACATAGCAGATGTAGACCCTAGCAAACTGTCAAACAAGTTTCAAGTTACTGGGAGGCAATGTTCCCAAGTTGTCATTATTTGTCAAAATTGGCCTCAATGCCATTTGCATAAGCATCTGCGTAAGTTAGATACTATAATGAACCTTTCACTCTGCAGCGGAATGTGTGCTGATATGAAACTTCCTGGCAGATTAAAATTGTGTGCTAGAACTGCTACTTGAACCTGGGACCTTTGCCTTTTGCAGGTAACACTCTACCAACTGAGCTATCCTGACATGCTTCATGGTCTGTCCTCACAACTTTACTTCTGCTGGTACCTCGCCTCCTACTTTCCGGATTTCACAGAAGTTCTCCTGTGAACCTCGTAGATCTAGCACTCCTGGGAGAAAGGATATGGTGGAGACATGGAGACATGGCTTGCCACAGCCTAGAGATGTTTCCAGATTGAACCTTCCATTCTGCATCAGAGTGTGTGCTGATTTGAAACTTCCTGGCAGATTAAAATTGTGCGGCAGAACTGGGACTCGAACCTGGGACCTTTGCCTTTTACGGGCAAGTGCCCTACTGACTGAGCTATCCTGGCACGTTTCATGGGGTGTTCTCACAACTTCACATCTGCCAGTACCTCGCCTCCTACTTTCCAAACTTAACAGAAATTCTCCTAAGGACGCTGCAAGGTTTGCAGGAGAAGTTCTGTGACATTTGGAAAGTAGGAGGCGAGGTACTGGCAGAAGTGAAGTTGTGAGGACAGACCATGAAGCGTGCCAGGATAGTGCAGTCAGTAGGGCGCTTCCACATCAAAGGCAAAGGTCCCAGGTTCGAGTCCCAGTTCTGGCACACAATTTTAATCTGCCAGGAAGTTTCAAAGTAGAGACTGCCCTTCATATAGTGGACACAGTAATCAGTATTTTTCCTGATGTAGAATGGCAGGCAGCAATGGCACTCCTCCTTGGTGTCAGATAGCTCCTTAGATTATAAGGATTGCCCAGATGCCAAATTGATGAAATGTTTTGGTGCTTCCAATATTGGGGCAGAAATGACCCCCATTTAAATAAAGTTTATTTTATATGCAACGACAGGAGCCTCGTGGCAACTGTCTGTTATAACATTACAACATGATCAATATCCAAAACAATAGCATTTTCATTTTAGTGTGCCACAGTTTGTGAAGAAATTATTAAGGAAAAAGATGTGGAATTTTGTTAAACATCGGTAAATGTAGCATCTATGGAGAATCTCAGCATTACAGAATATCTGTAACAATGTTCAAATTAAAATTTGGTAGGAACTACTTTGTATATGAAAAATATCACATGTAGCACAGGACACGACCATGGCAGCTCATGGTCTTTTTCTGTTGGGCAGCAGCTTGTTGCTTGTTGTTTGTTGTAGAGAATGATTTGTGGATGAAATGAGTGATCTTATAGGATTAAAATTATTTAGTGGTCATTGGAAGGAGAAGCATTGTCTTGGGTGAACCAAAATCAAAATAATTTTGATACCTGTGGAGTGTTTGAGTGAGTGGTTTCAAACAAATACTGAGGAGAGGTAAAGCAAGAAAGGGAAAATTCAATGTTTCGACTATGGAAGGTATTATTGATGAATTTGAGAGCATAAAGAAGTATCTGATTGAGGAAAAACCTTTGAAAACTTACACTGTAGTAAAATTGCAACCCAAAATAATTTTGGGTTTAATTATTAAAGTATGGGGTGAGGGGAGGTTTGAAACTGAAACATTTCTTGATTCAGGCATTGAGATTAATGGAATTTCTCAGAGGTTTTATGAACACTTGAAAAATATTATGCAAGTTACAGAATTGTCAGTTGTAGTAATGCAGATAAGAGGTGCAATGAATAGATTAAGCAAACCTGCTAGGACACTGGTAAAACTATATTTTAAGGCAGGTGATAAAGAGTTTTGTTTTAACTGTATTGTTGTACCAGACTTTGAGACCTCAAATTTAATTATTAGAGTAAAAGAAGGGGGAAGTGGAAGGACTGAGGGCAATAAAATCAATTTCTACTCAACAAACAAGGTATTAAAATGAATAGCTTTTATTATTCTGATATAAATAAAGAATCACAAATAAAACAGCAAATTTTATCAAAGTCCAGAAATTGAAATTTTCTCTAAGTCCATAAATTGAAATTTTAAAAACAGTTTAAAGGAATCACACATATTAGCGTCTTAAACTGACAATGTCCTTGTAAATTAGCAACCGTTAGGTCAAAATACTAGCAAGGACAAAATTTCAAATTTTAAATAAACTTAATACAGAATAACTAATACAATGCCTTTCTAATTTTTAGTCCACTGAACTGCATGAGATCTCATATTGGTAACACCTTTAAGTACACACTAATGGGCATGTAAAAACACTCAGAATATTTTTTTCTTTAACTTGCTCCATGCCCCAGAGGATAAGCAACAACCACGATGATGTCCTGCCATCAAGGATTTGGTAGTAAAGCATTACAGGTGATAGGCAGCGACAAACATTAAACACCAACATGTAATAAGCCTTTTCATACAAAACATATATGGGATAGTAGCTAGACCCTAGAATACCACATCATGTGACAGAAGTCTGACTGCAGTCAGTTAAGGGAAATGACAATGGGCCCTTTACGAAGTTTACGCCAGTCTGGATATGGTAGAAGTACATGAAAATTCATGATTATATACCAAAATATTGAAGACAATTAAGACTAGACTGCCAAAATACACCCTTCACTGGGCATTTTTGGACAAGGGGAGGAAAATTATGCTGTCAAAATTTATGCCGGCGATCAGGTCAGATCACTGGTATGCGGGCTGCTACAAAGCAGAAGATACACTGATTGCAATAGGAAAGCAAAACAAGACAAAAGATAAACAATAGTCATCAAATTGATAGGGCCACAAATATTATGACATGCAGCAACACAACAGCAGCAACAACAACAACACCCAGAACAATGCTGAATCAGAACCTGCTATTGCCAGAAGAAGTTCTGGAGAGGAAGGTGCATCGAAAGATGTGAAAAGAAGGTTAACTTCTCTTATGATAGGTTCTGCAGTGGTGAAGATGCTGCTACTCCTGAACTGGACAAGTTAGACAGTTAAATTGACGATTCACACCCCAGACCACCAGTGTGACACTGCGAAGAGTATGACCCGTCACTCTCCTGTCTCTATGTCCAGAATATGATCACCAGCCGTGGGCATAGGTGGAATCCATGATACATCAGCTATCAACCTGCCACAGGTGGAAGACGTCTGACACTTGCTGACACGTTGCTGCTCTCACCACAACTGCCTGATAGTACAGAGTGAGGTGGGCACACACATGTGAACAGCTTCATAAAAACAAGGATGCCATAGGTGGTAACAAGTATGCAGAAACTGTACCATATAGCTATTGCTCTAAGGAAAGTAGCTGAAACTGGACTTCATGCTACAGCTAGGGCCACAGAAAGAAGCAATAGCCAATGTAACAATTGCCTAGGTAATTGTTAGAAAAAAGGAGTGAGGTTAGTGTTAGATGCTAGAAAGTGTAACACCATCTAACGTCCATCACCTCTTTTCGGAATGACTCAAACTGAGCCCTAATATATTCCTGAATCACAGAAATGTTTATTAGTTCACAGTCAATAACAAAGTCATTCCACTGTAGGTGAAGTTGAACTTATCTTATATGCTGGCTGAAGTCCATTGCGTTGTGAGCTTTCTTCGGCATTCACTAAAACATTTGATTTTACAGGATCTTTTCGTAAATTAAAACCATTTCAGTTGATATGGAAAAGATTTTATTTCCACTTAAACATTGCACAATCAAGAAATGCAGCAGCAAGCCAACAGAGCTGCTTACAGGTTTCTGCCCACTCAAAAACTCTACAGAAGACTAAACAAACAATGGTTTCTCTCAAACATCCCTCTGCGTAACCACGTAATAAGATTGATGACAAAGTTTTGTAATTCACAATTAAACAGTATTCTTTTACATTAAATATGCAAAAATACAGAAATTAAAACATTACATTTAAGCTTTGACTATTTATGTCAATGTATGTACTTGTTTCATGAAATTTGTATTTAATGTGGTACAAAAATTTAACGTCATCCTTTTGACTAGTGTTTACAGTGCTCAAATTATTTACATTATGTGTGTTTTCGAAGTGCACACATATTTGTTTTGCCAATATTGTGTAGGCATAATATTATTGTGACATGGAATTTTAATGTGTTTTAGTTTGCGGTTAAATTATTTATTAATACGGATTTGTATATGGTTGTCTTAGTTTTGTTAATTTCGAAGATAGTTTCTTAGTACCAAACGGATTATTAATTTTAGTGCATGAAAAATTATCAGTATTTAATTTAGGATCTAGTGATATATAAAACATGGTCTGCCCTAATTTATTTAAACAAAAGGTATATATGAAATCATGTTGTGCAATAGTTATAACATGTAGCATTGTTGTTTTTATACAAATTAGTATCTATATAGGTTCAGCAATTTCCGAAACTAAGTGTAATGCATTTTTAGTGTTTGCAGCTATTATTTACGAAAGTATTAAGAACTGAAAGTTACGTAAAAGATCAGCCAAAGTTATATTTAAATCAATGTACTATTTATTAAAAGTGTTTTACTAATAGTGTTAATAGAATTTCAAACAGAAGGCGAAAATGTAAAATATCACATGTCCGGTAATGAAGTTTTACTTTAGGTGTCAGATATTTCGTGTTTCTATGTTGGCAACTGATTTTTAGGAGTTTGCAACATAGCAGAAACGTTACAACCATAATATGTAGGGAAACAGATCATCCAGAAAATATGGATGATCGTCTCCACTGATTCCACCATGCTGAAATAATGTTGAGTGTTGACCTGATGGCTGGATTCTGGCAAAACAGTGTGTGTCATTGGCAAACACAAACCCTGTTTACATGGGCTCCCAAAACCAGATTTCATAAACCAATTTCCCAATTCCACTTTTGGCTAGTCATGTAAACGCTCCAAAATCAATTCTGGAAATCCACTTCTCTAAAGCAATTTTCCAGTTCCCCAATTGATTTTCGTGCCCATGTAAATGCAACCAATTTTGAATTGTTCTTGGCTTGTCAGATTGTGTTTTCTTGCTAAGATTTTTGACACATATTGACAGAGTGATATCTTCTCATGTGAAAGCAAAGTATAAATATTAGAGTGATCATTAGTGTATTTAAATAAAGAAAAATAGCGATTGCATTGACTAAGTCAGGAACTGAATCAGCTGTTTTTCAGCCGCCATATTAACTGGACTAGGAAATCCAATTCAGGCTATACCATATAAACATGACAGCGAAAAACTGTTCATGAAATTCGATTTTCGTCTTCATGTAAACATAGTGACAGTGACTCCCTGTTTTTGGCTCTCTCCCTAGGCAGGACATCCATGTGCTTGAGTATTTAGCTCTATAGTACATGGATGCCTGAAACTTTAAAATGTGATTTTACTATGGGAGCTATTTATCCCACCCCCATGAACCACAGACATTGCCGAGGTGGGGTGGCTTGCGTGCCTCAACGATACAGATAGCCGTACCGTAGGTGCAACCACAGCGGAGGGGTATCTGTAGAGAGGCCAGACAAACGTGTGGTTCCTGAAGAGGGGTAGCAGCCTTTTCAGTAGTTACAGGGGCAACAGTCTGGATGATTGACTGAGCTGGCCTTGTAACATCAGCTAATGTGGCTTTGCCACACAGCTACTGCTAACGGATGAAAGCAAGGGGAAACTACAGCCATTACATTTCCCGAGGACATGCAGCTCTACTGTATGAACATATGATGATGGCATCCTCTCGGGTAAAATATTCTGGAGGTAAAATAGTCCCCCATTCGGATCTCCGGGCGGGGACTACTCAGGAGGATGTGATCATCAGGAAAGACAATACTGGCATTCTACGGGTCGGAGCGTGGAATGTTAGATCCCTTAATCGAGTAGGAAAATTAGAAAATTTAAAATGGGAACTGGATAGGTTGAAGTTAGATATAGTGGGGATTAGTGAAGTTCGGTGGCAGGATGAACAGGATTTTTGGTCAGGCGAGTACAGGATTATAAATACAAAATCAATTGGGGGTATCACAGGAGTAGGACTGATAATGAATAAGAAAATAGGAAAGCGGGTAAACTACTATGACCAGCACAGTGATCGCATTATCATTGTCAAGATAGATACAAAGCCAACACCGACAACAGTAGTACAGGTTTATATGCCAACTAGCTCAGCCGATGATGAGGAAATCGAAGAAATATATGAGGAGCTAAAGGAAATTATTCAGACAATTAAGGGAGAGGAAAACTTAATTGTTATGGGAGACTGGAATTCGGTAGTAGGATAAGGAAGGGAAGGAAAGATAGTAGGTGAATATGGTCTGGGCAAAAGAAATGAAAGAGGAAGCCGCCTGGTAGAATTTTGCACAGAACATAATTTAGTTATAACAAACACCTAGTTCAAGAATCACAAAAGAAGGTTGTATACGTGGAAGAGACCAGGAGACACCGGGAGATACCAGATAGATTTTATAATGGTAAGACATAGATTTTGGAACCAGGTATTACAGTGTAAGACATACCCAGGGGCAGATATAGACTCTGACCATAACTTGTTAGTTATGAACTGTAGGCTGAAACTGAAGAAACTACAAAAAGGTAGGAAAATAAGGAGATGGGACCTGGATAAATTGAAGGAACCTGAAGTTCTTAAGAATTTCAGAGGGAGCTTTAGGCAACAATTGACAGAAACAGGGGAAAATAAAACAGTAGAGGAGGAATGGGTAAAACTGAGAGAAGAAATAGTGAAGGTAGCAGAGGACAAAATAGGTAGGAAGGGAAGACCTACAAAAAATCCTTGGATATCACAGGAGATACTAAATTTAATTGATGAAAGGAGAAAATATAAAAATGCAGTAAATGAAACAGGCAAAATGGAGTACAGACGACTAAGAAATGAGATTGACAGGAAATGCAAAATGGCTAAGCAGGAGTGGCTAGAAGCCAAATGCAAATCTGTAGAAGAATGTATAAGGAGGGGAAAAGTGGATAACGCCTACAGAAAAATAAAAGAGACATTTGGGGACAAGAAAAGCAACTCTACGAATATCAAGAACTCAGATGGGAAACCAGTTCTCAGCAAAGAAGGGAAAACTGAAAGGTGGAAGAACTTAAAAACGATGTTGTAGGAAGGGAAGAGGAAGTAGATCAAGATGGAATAGGAGATACTATACTGAGAGATGAATTTGACAGAGCCCTGAAAGACCTAGGTCAGAACAAGGCCCCAGGAGTAGATGACATACCCTCAGAGCTACTCAACTCTCTGCCATGACAAAACTATTTGAACTGGTGTGTAAGATGTATGAGACAGGCAAAGTACCCTCAGACTTTAGGAAAAATGTAATAATCCCCATTCCAAAGAAATCAGACGCAGACAGGTGTGAAAATTACAGAACCATCAGTTTGATAAGTCATGGTTGCAAAATATTAACTCGAATTATTTACAGAAGGATGGAAATGCTGGTAGAAGCCGAACTCGAGGAAAATTTGTTTGGGTTCAGGAGAAATGTAGGAACCCGGGAGGCAATACTCACTTTACGGCTTATCTTAGAAGATAGATTAAGGAAAGTCAAACCTACATTTTTAGCTTTTGTAGATTTGGAGAAAGCGTTTGACAGTGTTGACTGGAATACACTCTTTCACATCCTGAAGTCAGCGGGTGTAAAATACAGGGAAAGGAGAGTTATTTATAACTTGTACAAAAGCCAGACCGCAGTTATTAGAATCGAAGGGCATGAAAGGGAAGCATCAGTTGGGAAGGGAGTAAGACAGGGTTGTAGCCTTTCTCCGATGTTATTCAATTTGTACATCGAGCAGGCGGTGAAGGAAAGCAAGGAAAAATTTGGAATAGGGATTAAAGTTCAGGGGGAAGAAATAAAAACATTGCGTTTTGCTGATGACATTGTAATTCTGTCAGAGACAGCAAAGGACCTGGAAGAGCAGTTGAATGGAATGGGCAGTGTGTTGAAGAGAGCGTATAAAATGAACATTAACAAGAACAAAACAAAAATAATGGAATGCGGTCTTAGAAAATCAGGCGATGCTGAAGGAATTAGATTAGGTAACAAAACAATGAAGGTGATAGATGAGTTTTGTTACTTGGGTAGTAAAATAACATGCAATGGTCGCAGTACAGAGGATATAAAAAGCAGAATGGCAATGGGAAGAAAAGCATTTTTGAAAAAGAGAAATTTGCTAACATCGAATATTAATTTAAGTGTAAGGAAGTCTTTTCTGAAGGCATTTGTGTGGAGTGTTGCCTTGTACGGAAGTGAAACATGGACGATAAGTAGTGCGGACAGGAAGAGAATAGAGGCTTTCGAAATGTGGTGTTACAGAAGAATGCTGAAGATGAGTGGGTAGATCGCATAACTAATGAAGAGGTACGGAACAGAATTGGTGAGAAAAGGAATTTTTGGCACACCCTGACTAAAAGAAGGGATCGCTTGGTAGGACACATTCTTAGACATCAAGGAATCGTAAATTTAGCATTGGAGGGAAGTGTGTGGGGTAAAAATCGCAGAGGGAGACCAAGAGACGCGTATAGTAAGCAGATTCAAGTGGATGTGGGTTGTCGTTCTTATGAGGAGATGAAAAGGCTTGCTCAGGATAGAGTAGGGTGGAGAGCTGTATCAAACCAGTCTCCGGACTGAAGACCATAACAACAACAGCTATTTATCACATAGTTAACACCTAGACACTACTCCTAGGCAGAGAGGCTGCAAGAAGTGGAGGTACAGTCTTTATACAAGATGACTGCATTAGGCAGAAATCTTCCTCCATATGCTCTGGAGCACAGTCAGAACACACACAAGATCACAGAATGGATATGACTGCTTAATAATGTTTACACCTGCAACAGAACATTCCCAGTTCATTTATTTCACCTTGGGATACTTTATACAAGCTACTATAGCAGTGGTTGTGGCAGTGCTACAATTTCACCAGAGACTCATGCTGGAGGTTCCCAGGACTCCCCAGTGTAGGCCACTGTGGATTTTTCTGACTTCCTGGATGGAGAAAGAAGGGGTGTAGAGTTTGAGGATTATTTCTTCTTCTTTTTACTTTGCTCTGCCCTTATAACATGAAATAACAATTAAAAAAGTACCATAACAGAGTCAATAGATTATTTCAGCAGTGCTACTAAGCATATTTAATGATAACTTAAGCCTTCTTCAGTGGCTCTTAGTTTAGTGTTATATCAGGATGTATACATGAAAAAAATTCCCCACAGAAAAAATACTTTTTCCTTGGTGAAACACATTTTTCTGTGATAAGTGACATACTTGCCTGTGGACTGTAAAACTTATCAGTTTCTTTATTTATACACTGGCATAGAGCTATTCAATGTTAAAATCCACTTACAATGTCAGAAATTTTTTTCATGGAGTGTACATACTGGTAATGGTGTGATAATTTGAGAAGTAAGAATGCCCAATCATGAACACCAAGCAAACAGCCAATGCAAAAGTTGTTCATTTCTCCCATTTCATAACAAAGTTGCCATATATTTTGAATTTTTAATAATCAAATAGATGTTGTAATCTATGAGAAGATATTGATCATTTACAAATATAGTAATAAGGACAGTTTACAACTCACCACAAAGATGTGGGGATGAGCTGCAACAGGCACATACAAAAGACATGCCATGTCTTTGTGGTGAGTTGTAAACTGTCCTTATTACTATGTTATTAATTCCAACTTGGACTTTTCATTATTATTTATCATTTACTCCATTTCATAAAGAACTTTTTCTTTAATTTTCAAGGAATCGGACCACAGCTTTCTTTGTAATGTGTAATAACCTACAGAGACATTTACACTCTGGCTTATAAAAAATAATTCACTGATTTCTTTGAATGTGTCTCAATTGTCAAATATGCTGTTAGGCAGGAACATGATAAATGGTGAAAGTATGACCATAATAAACATTATTTACACACTCCTGATTTGATAGCTTTACGTTCCACCAATTTCTTTGAAAGACAATTTTGTTTCCTGCCATTGTTGTTGCATACTTTTACTCTATATCTACAAAAGTACTAAAATAAATGACAAACTTTGAAGCTTGCTCTTTTTACCATGAGTCCATTAAGATATATAAACATAATTGTATCAATAAAATGATCAGTCTTTTGGGCCTGAAAAGTAATGCTACTCCCAAAGGTGTGACAACACACTCAGAAAAGCACTTTGTACATGGGTGTAGCAAGAGGGAGAGAGGGTTTCTGGGGTTCAAACTCCCCCCAAAATGTTGAGAAAGCTAACAAAAATGGCATCATTGTGTATCAGGATAAAACCCATTTACATTTTTCCAAGGCTGGGAATTCATTACACATATTCATTACAGTCTTGTCAATTTATCCCCATGCAATTCCCATATTTCTTGGAGCCCAGAAGAAAGACAATCATAGCCAATGGTGTGTTTCTGGTGAAGAGATGCACACCTTGGTAAACATCATGCTCCTTTAGCTAACTGCGGACAAAAGTGCATGAAGCGATCAATCATGTTGTTTGGCTATGGGTTAAATGTATTAACAGTTATAAGTATTTTACTTTGTTTTTTCTCAGGTGTCTTCTTTCAATTTGTCTGCTCCTTATAGATGAGTGTCACTTGCCTGTTTTCCAGTTATTATGGACAATTCGTTGATAAGTTACCCACAGTAAATTATGGCAAATAGGGGGACTAAATCCAGTTGAGATTCTGTGTATAAACTGTCAGTGTTTTTTTGCCTTTGACAGCTTTCAGGCACTGAAAAAGTTTGAATTGGGGAGTGCTTTTCTGATAATGCTTCAGAAATTATTTAAAGCTTCACACACTGCCTTTCTGGTTTCCATCCGTGTTTTGATCTGCATTTGGCTATTTTTGTTATATGATTTGCATTTTTTAAAAGAGCTGACCACGATTTGACTGAAAATTTTTTGTATATTACCACTACCTGGTTTCAGCCTTAGGCCATTTTCAAGTGTTGTGATAAAAGTTGTCAGATAAGTGTTTATTATTATGACCATGACCTAAGGAAACTTATCTGACAACTTTTATCACAACACTTGGAAATGGGCTAAGGCCGAAACCAGGTCTAATAATAAACAAAAACTTTCAGTCAAACGACAGTCAACTCTTTTAAAAAAAATTATATGACTGAGGTTCCTGACACCTACAAAATGATATGCGTTGTTTCTATTTTTGGGAACATTTAGATTAAGTAGTTTACTAATTTTCTAGTATACAGTCCTTTGTTATGAAGTATAATACATTCAATTTTGGTGCCATTTGTGATTCTATTAAGAATACAGATTATTACAGTGTCTATCCTCTGAAAACACTAAAATCATATCCTGGCTACTCCTATGACTTTGTTGTTAGGATATTGATTCTGATATTGGCAGATGCTTCTGTGTGCACTATATTTTGTGTTGTCAGTCACACATTTTCTTTTCAACTAGTTGTTTCCTCTTTTGACCCTGCCTCCAATGGTGTAGTATAAGCATGACAGGACTACCTAAATATATGTATAACTGAACCACATTCACTGATAAGTGATCAGTCTTCACATTATTATACAAAAGTCAGCTGTGTAAGAGGGGAGAAGGTGAGGGTATGTCAATGTCATAATGTGCCTATCGTGAAACATAGTGTTACATTTTGGAGCAGTAATTTGACTGTAAATCACAGAGTGTAGTTTAATGACAAAGTGATGCTTATTTATCTCTTCACTTTGCTTTAACCAATTCACTTCACTCTCACATCTACCTTTGCAGAGAATCATATGTACTATCAGGTGTGTATGATGTGTGTGTTTTTTACTATTACTAACTGAAAACCGGGTGTTGCCCGGGTATTTATTTATTTATTTATTTATTCAAGCTTTGACTTTGTACTTCTCATATCCCCTTCTCTTTTTGTCCATCTCCTTTCTTTTTTAATAACATTTCATATTTATTGGACAGTATTCAAGAAATAAGGCTGTATTGCATAATATACAAAATAATAACTACAGTATCCAAACAAAGAAAGGTAGTCATCAAGATGCAAATGTAATCTTAAAACATTCATTTAATCCAAAACTTGATTGTCAACAACATTTCTGGTTACTTATCCAAAATGTAATAGACCTACAAATAAATCTTTGAGGAGCCCACCCCTGAGCAAGTGACATGTAGTTGTCTGTGTGAGAAACAAGATGTCAAAACCACTCTGCAGTATTTAATAGGTTGTCCCATTATTCATTAATCGTAATAGAAAATGCAAGTCTCACTGTAAACTACAGTCTCTTGAAGTTAAGAGATATATCTGCCAGAAATAATGGATATTCATTGGAAGTTCACTGTTTCATTATCTTCCTTTCCCTGCAGATCTATAGAAGTGTCTTGCTTTCACCTATACCTGAGTATGCTTTACAGTTGGTTCACAGTTGTCAACAGCAATGTCAGGTTTCAGGAATTTCTTTCAGCTGACTGTAATACAGGAGTGTCTTAGTAGTAAATACGTAGGGGAGAACCGGGTAATGACGAACAATGGGCAATACTGAACACGTATCCTTACCTCTCCAGAGGTATAATTTCTTGGCTCTGTGAGGTGTTACAGACTACTGGAACCTGCAGTGCCAACCACTTCAGTTGAGTTAGCGGATGACGAAAGTGTTTATGATCTAAGAACATCACCTTAAGATTTGAAGTATATATATGTTGTTATTCACTGTTGATGTTTTAATAATAGCTAATAGATTGTCCAACACACACACAATAATAGGGGAAAAATTCATAACAGGAAAAATATATGTGGAAAAATAGATGAAGTCTACTTACCAAGCGAAGGAGCGCAGGCAGTGATAGTAACAAACACACACACACACACACACACACACACACACACACACACACACACACACACACACACAAACACATACAAATGCTAGCTTTCGCAGCCTAGCTGCTTCGTCAGGCAGAAGGGAAGGAGAGGGAAAAGGAAATGATGAGGGTTTTAAGGGAGTGGGTAAGGAGTCATTCCAATCCCGCGACAGGAAAGACTTACCTTGGGGGGAAAAAAGGAGGGTAAACAAATACACACACACCCACACATTTACACAGACACAAGTACACCTAGGCAGACATACTGTAGAAATCAAAGAAGTTAGACAGATATGCCACTTGAGGCAGAGGCTCTGTCCACAGAACCGAGGCAAAGATGTTAAGATGGTGGGTGGGAATTCGAATTTAGCGGAGGTTGAGACCAGGTGGGCAATGGGAAGAGAGAATATGCTGACGGGCTAGTTCCCATCTCTGGAGTTCTGAAGGATTGGTGTCGGTGGGAAGTATCCAGATAACCCGGACGGTGTAACACTGTGCCAAGATGTGCTGGTCATGCCCCAAGGCGTGTTTAGCCACAGGGTGATCCTCATTACCAACAAACACGATCTGCCTGTGACCATTCATGCAAATGGACAGTTTGTTGCTGGTCATTCCCACATAGAACGCTTCACAGTGCAGGCATGTCAGTTGGTAAATCACGTGAGTGCTGTCGCAAGTGGCTCTGCCCTTGATCGTGTACACCCTCCGGGTTATGGGACTGAAGTAAGTGGTGGTGGAAGGGTGCATAGGGCAGGTTTTACAACGGGGGCGGTTACAAGGGTAGGAGCCAGAAGGTAGGGAAGGTAGTTTGGGGATTTCATAGGGATGGACTAGGAGGTTACGGAGTTTAGGTGGGCAGCGGAAAGACACTCTCGATGGACTGGGGAAGATGTCATGAAGGATGGATCTCATTTCGGGGCAGGATTTAAGGAAGTCATATCCTTGCTGGAGAGCCACATTCAGAGTCTGCTCCAGTCCCGGATTGCCCGTCAGTCTTCGGAAAAGAATCCAACAAATTATGAAGCGAGATACATTTGGCATAATTGTCCACTGCTCCTAGTTCGTCCGCTGCTCCAAGTTCGTCTGCTCCTTCTAGTTCATCCGCTCTTTTTGGCTTTTGCTACCGCTACTAAAAGAACTCTTTTTTATGACAGCTTTTTTATATAATGAATCAGTGTTGCCAAAGCGTGTGCTATTACCTGTATTTTTGGGCAATTTGACATCAAATACTTAGGCAAATAAACCAGTTATTTACATGAATGGGCGATACAATGGTGTTCAAGTACTTTGCATACAGAGTACTCGTAGTAGTTTATTTTGAAAATAGATTTCTTGTGGCAGTGAACTATGAAACTACAGCTGAGCTGCATCTCAGCTCGAAATGAAGGTAACTGGCAGAAGGCAATCACGCGATTCTGCGCGCTCTCCCGTCCTCTCGCTGTTTCCCATCAGAAAAGCAGCGGACGAACTAAGAGGTGAGGGATCAGCGAACTAGTTCACGTAGTTCGCCTGTGGGAGCGCTCTTCCAAACTAGTTCGTTCGCGAACTACACAAGACTAGTAGCCTACGAAGTGGTCCGCAACCCCTACATTCCCTCCCTTAGTCCGCCACTGGAATGAACACACGGAGACACAACATGTAACTCTGCTTCTCTTTAGTCATAAAGTGAAAATAAATCTGTAGGCCCCATGTTTCGTTAAAGTGTGATTGAAACTAACTTCGTAAACGATGTACGAAACAGGAACACGAGGAGCATCTCTGCATAGCGAGTGGCCAAAGCCTCGAGTGGGGCGCGTCGTACCCCGTGGCGTTATCCAGCCTTTCCCAATTGATTCTGAGCAAACTATTCGATGAAAAAAACTGTATCTTTCACACTGTATAGTCATGAATCTCACCGTGATGATGAACTGGCTTTGTTACCGTTGTTGCTCATAGTTACTATGATACTTCTCAAATAAGTAAAACATTGTGCGTCTTTTGAAAAGTTTGTAGTGTAAAATATAGTCATTTCATTCCATTCCATGATGGTGGTGGTGGTGGTGGCGGCTGGTGCAGCAACAGTGTTGAATAATTATTAGCATATCAGACAACAGTCGCTGTAGGGTTAAAACTACCTACGATACACATTAGGAGATATGACGCTGTTAGTTACTCTTCTCTATATATAAAAGGAAGTGTCCCGACTGACTGACTCATCATCGCCCAGTCCAAACCACTGAAGATAGAAACTTGAAAAAAATGCAAAATATGGAATGGCTTTGACAAGATAACTCACTTTCCATCCTTTCAAATCGCTCAGTGACTTAATATACTATTCAGATTTTCAATTTTTACACTTTACAGGCAAGAATGTATCACTTTCGTTACACTGACACAGTGTACCTGATCAGAATTACCGTTAAATTTCACTTATTTCCTTGGCCACATAGTGTGATAATGTTGGCAACAAAATTTTAACTTTACAGGGTTAATAAATTTTCTGACCACTCATGAGTACATACAAGAATCTGTTAATTATAGAGCAGGAACATCATTAATTATTTATTTCACGATCAACATGAAAAATTATTGCCTCCTATTCTTTGTGACTGAGTTTTCAAAGACCATTAAATGGTTGTTAGCAACATTAGCACACTACACCGCCGAGGTTGTAAGCAAAATTTTGCCCAGAATTACCAGTTAGCATATATATATTCGCCAGTTGCTGCGTGTGAGTGAAGTAGCATATCTGGTGATTCAAAATCGACTACGCAGAAATTTGAGAAATCGTAATTGGTAAAGTTTTGAAAGAATAAGTTGTGATTTCGCAAACTTCTGGTTTGAACCATGACAAGTCACAACTAAAGGTCACAGCTACAGAAAAGTATCATTCACATGAATCACTTGGACAGTCACTGTTAGGTTATCCCCATTGCAGGCAAATGTACGTTGTCCCGAGATCACGTGACCCCAACGGCAATACTGTAGATGTTGACAACAAAAGATCTGATTCTGCTCTGCACATCTGAATGCTCACTCCAAAGATATTTCTACTCTGTGGTATGTATGCAGTGATCTTTATATAACCTGGATATTGAACTACAGATTTCTGAGCGTCCTCCATTTATTTTTTGTATATTTCTGTAAAGTTATAATTAATTTAATGTCGCTAGATTATTATTTTGTTCAAACTTAAACCCCACTCATTTCAAGGGTTGAGGAATAGCATCTTTATTTCATGGGTTAAAATATTAGTTAATACTGATAGGTTTTTCTTATTTTGTTATGTTAATAATTGCTTACTATATTAATTAATGTGGCTTCTCCGCTGCGCTACTGTGCCTGTGAGAATGTGTACTTGTCTTTTAAGTGGATGTGCGAGAGTCTATGGCTGTCTGAATATGGGGAGTGATAGCTTACTTCACTTCGTTCTCTCTTGCTCAGATTCGATAGCTGCTCATGCTACCACAGAGTTTCCACACCTTTGGGTTGCGATCTAGTCGGTGAGCCTTCCCTCTGTGTGAATCTTCTCGCTCTACATCCCCACCACCGCTGTTTCTTGGGCTTTCCAGCTTTCGGTAGCTGTTCAGGCCCCCGTGGCCGCTTGGCTGTCCATTCTGTGCTGGCCTTCTGTTGACGTAAGGTTAGTTCTGCTCTTGTGTTTGGAGATGGTAGCGTTTCATAGTCTAGCACATTTAACTTAGCCTCGTGAACTTAGAATCATTTTTTGGAATATTTTCTCTGATCTTATGCGGAAATGTGTTCTCGTTTTTCAATTCAGTGATTTCCAATAGATAAACGGGGTGTGTGTGATTATAGTTGCAGTTTGATAACGACCTTGCATGTTAAAACCTTTTGTGATCATGTGGCGGTGTATGAACTCTGTGTAAATACTTTTTAGCTTTGTGGGGCCCGATTTCTAATAGGTGGTATGTTCATTTTTGTACAGTGCCCGTAAAAATCTTCTCATCGTTTCCTTCCGTGAGTGATATGTGTTCCACATGGTTGGTTCATAGAACATAGCCTTCAGCTTCCACTCTTGTTTGTTCCATGCCCATCAGGCAAGTAACTATGTGGGTATCCTTCTGATTTCCACTAATATTTCACAATCTTCTCTCCCTGCCTATTTTAATTTTGCTGTTCCTTTTCCGAACTTGTAGTATGCACTCAGTCCTTGTCAGTAATTCTCTCTGAGCCTTGTACAACCTCCTTCAATAGCTTCCTTGTGTAATTCTAAAGATTTCTATGGGTTGCATGCTGTAATTCTTAATTTTATTTTTCCGACTTTGTAATTATTTCACTTTTACAAGTGTTTTGAGACTGGACTTCATCCGTCTCTGTAAGCGCTCCCTATCATGTGGAATCGCATTTCTTTTGCTTCTTAATGTAATTCTAAGCATTTCTATGTGTTGCATGCTGTAGTTCTTATTTTTATTTTTCCGACTTTGTAATTATTTCATTTTTGTGGTTTTTGAGGCAGGACCTCATCCGTCTCTGTAATAGCCCCCTATCATGTGTAGCTGTATTTCATTCGCTTCCTTATATAATTCTAAGCATTTCTATGGGTTGCTTGCTGTAGTTAATTTTCTTTATTTTTCGGAAACTGAATTTATTCAATTTTATCGGTTTTCGGAACCACGTGGGTCCGAGTTCCGACTTCTGGGGTTTGCAGCTAGTCGCCTGAATTAACGCCACTTCTCATATAAAACCAGTATCTAGATCGATTTCTAACAGACTGCAACTTAAGAATCCACGGTGATTTTGTATAATGAATCCGATTTTCAACCACTTCACCTTCAGTGGAGTGCGTTCATGTAACGTAGCCGTGTGTCGCCGTTAGCGTGTTTGCTCGTGGTCCAATTCAGATGTAATTGAACTTGGCTACACACGCGCACCATCTCAAAACAGGCATTACAGACCAGAGCCAGTTTCAAAGTATTTTTGTATAGTGTGTTTTGTGCTACCTCCGACTTGCTGAAATTCGCCTACGATAGCGACGCTTGGTGAGTTTCGCTGTGGCATAGCACGTGTGAGAGCGAATGAATGTTGTTTGTGAATCCCCCCCAGTAGCGTTAAATCATGTATAATTTAGG
The DNA here is from genome assembly GCA_026315105.1 of Locusta migratoria. Taxonomy (NCBI): domain Eukaryota; kingdom Metazoa; phylum Arthropoda; class Insecta; order Orthoptera; family Acrididae; genus Locusta; species Locusta migratoria. Next base: position 293,992,182 of record CM048748.1, read on the forward strand.
CTGGGCACCGTCCGCATTAATCCATGTAAGAGATGCATTTTTATTGTATTAACAAAATTGGTTCCCCATTTCGCTTGTTTTCTATCTGAATAAACAAGTTTAAGTTCAGCATAATCTGTAAGTTACCTATAAACTGTAGTTTTAGAGCACCTTCCCTCTTTTATTTAATATTGTTCTTCACAAGAGCTGAGAACAGGTTCAGATGCAATTTTTCTTATGTCTAAATCCCGTTGCGCCATAAATTTTTTCTTAGCCACCTAAGATAGCTTTTATTACGGTGGCTTGCTTATTAACATATGTGTGTAATAACGTGTGAGCTGCTATGTATATTGACCACTGCTGTATTAACATCCTTTTACTGAAGTAATTTGAAACGAGTCAGTTCTCCGTTTGGGCCAGGGAACTAGGCTTTGTAGCAGGAATTAACCGGTAGTTCACACCGACCTTATTTGTTAATTGTAGTGATAAAACAGAGCTCTTATTACGTACAGTGGTCGACTTTTAAGCGTGCCAGCCAAAGATGTTCATATTCTGCTTCTTGACTAATTACAACATGGCTGCTATGAAGTATTACAAGAAAACGAAAAAGAAATGTCTTCCGATTCTGTACTCACGCAAGCCTGTTACTTCGCATATTGACATAAAATTCAAATCCAGAGGCAATCAAGTAATTATTTGTCACGTATGCCTACTAACTGATGGAAATTAGCTTGACTAATTACAAAATGGCGGACAATGCAAAATCATGTGCAAAACATATGAATGTTTCTATGCTCAGAGACTAGAGTTATACATCCAGGTCATATAGAGATCACTGTATGTATGTGACAAGGAGGCTTCCTTGGTATGTGACTCGTGTAAGGAGGTTAGAATCTCTGGAGATGCCCTAAAACTGAAAAAATTAAGCCAGCGAAATGCGCATTCCGGCATTTGTTTGTGCCCAAAACATTGGTCGTACTGGGTGGTAAAGTAGTTCTAGTCGTTGAAATTTCTAAGTAAATCCTCCAATATGACTACCAATTTAGTGGTTTTAAGTAAAGAGAGCAATATTCACATGGGATTTTAAGCGAGAAATCCGTGCTTTGGGCATAAAAGTGTGGTCCCCATGGCTTCAACCAATGCCTGTTCTCAGCATAGATAACACCACCTTCCTAGATTCTACCCTCCTTGGCCTCGTTTGTAGAGTATGTGTACTGTCTGTGAATTGTCTCACGAACGGTGTTGCCAACTCATGATAATTTTTTCCGTCAGACCAGCACCCAAAATTCCGTCAAAATCCGTCAGATTTAGATATCTCTGAATTTTCTTGCAAAATAATATGTGTATGTGTGTGTGTGTGTGTGTGTGTGTGTGTGTGTGTGTGTGTGTGTGTGTATGCATACTTTTTAAAAACTTGGTACCCATTACTTCGCTTATGCCTGAGCAAAATATTTAAAAATCCGTCATAATTAAATATTCCCCATTTGATTGCAGAAATAAAGATAAATTAAAATTTATACTAAACATAATATTCGTTACTTTGTTTACAAGTTAGACAAGCATTTAAAAATCCGAGAAACTCCGCCAGTGTACTGAGCTCACTATCCTGAATTCCCGAAACTAACTTGTAAAGCATATCAGATCACTGTTAGCGTGCTCCTGCTGCTGCTATTGAACCACGTATGTTATCTTTGCTTCCAGACAAATGGGAGCCATATGCCACCATAATGTCTCTTTTATTTATTTTTCCAGTCATCTGAGATGTTTGTTATTGGTTGTTAGTGCAATAATTCATTAATATACCATGCGACTGTCTTGAAGGCACAGATTTCCATCTGTAATAGCTTTTTCAAATAAAATGTTATATTTTTTCATAATTCTATTTAACCAGTAATATCCGTCAAAAAAAGTAAATTTCTAATAATATCCTTCAAAAATCCGCCAACTGTCAAAGCTAAAATTTATCCGTCAAACAACTTGAAATTCCGTCGAATTTGATGGGGAATCCGTCAAGTTGGCAACAATTTACAGAGTAGAAGCAATAACTTGAACGTCATGCCAAATGTCGTAGATATACATCATGAACATCGGAAAAGTAGTAAGCGATAAACTATTTTTCCTTCATCATTTTGTTGGGTTGTCACCGAGAAAAGGTTCTTGAAGATTTGAAATTATTTTGAAAGTTTATTGCAAGTCACCAAGTGCTCTCATTGCCAAATAGTTGAATAAAATCACGTGCAGCAAGATGGGTCAGTTTTCATTGTTTATGACGTGATGTCGTATGAACCATGTATCGTAGGTGGTCTTTGCAACCATAGAAAATGATTCTTGACCTTAAAGAATATTTGTACAAAATTTGATTGAAATCGGTCCATTAGTTTAGGAGCAGATGTAGAATATTATCACATGATGCGGCCGTTATTCACGACTGTCATTGTCTATAACGTCATATCTCCTTACGTATGTGTCGTGGATGGTTCTTACCCCGAAGGTGATTGTTGTCTGATAGTAATGAACGTGTGTACCAAGTTTGGTTGAAATCGGCCCACTAGTTTAGGAGGAGATGGGGAACATACATACATACATACACACATATATCCTATTTTGTAAGATATATAGGTAGATTAACATTTCCTTTCATAAAATATAAACAAAAATAGTCAGTTGAATAAAATAGACCCAAGTTTTTCCAAGTCACTTCCGCGGAGGTCTTTCATCCGGTCCGCGCACCAGTTTCAAGTACGTTCCTGTCTGTATTTTGCTTTTCTGATTTCGCCTTGTTTGTTTCGTTCGTTCTTTGTAGAATGTCCCTTGTTACATAAGGGTTTCTTTGTTTCTAAAATCTATACGATTTTTGTGCCGAATTAGTGTACACTGTGCAGTATGTCAGTTGAAACGAAAAAGAGAAAAGTCGATGCCTTATTGTCCACTATTCAGTAAAACATGGGACTTGAAATACTTCGTCAAAGAGAAAAGCAACAAAGCCATGTGTACCTATAATCTGCAAGGAACTTTTAGTTGTGTTGAAAGACTTTGATATCCATCATTATTATGAAACAATGCATGGTGCACAGTTTGATGCGTTAAAAGACAATGTACGTGAGCACAAGTTTGAAATGTTAAAACGTTTGTTTGGAACAAAACATTTGTAGGAAACGTGTTTAAGGAAGTGAAGCTGCTCTGAAACTAAGTTTAATAATGTCCCACGAAATAGCCAAACGAGGACAGCCATTCACGGATTGTGATTACATAAACAACTGCATGCTGATTACAGATGAAGATTTGTTTCTTGGCAAAACGAAGCAATGTAAAGTTGTTTCTCTATCAGCAAATACTGCGACGCGTCGAGTTAAAGACATTGCTTTCGATTTAACAAATCAGTCGCAAGAAAGGGCATCCAACATTGCTTGATATTCTATATCCCTGGCAGAATCTACTGACATCAGTAAGTTCTGGTGTTGTTGTTTGGAGCTGTTAGCTCAAACTTTGAAGTAACCGAAGAACTAGCAGAACTGATTTCCCTATATGGCACAACATGTGATAAAGAGGTACAGGTAACTTCAGCCACAAAGTGCAACCTTCCTCTTTCGCGGCTGAAATCTATCTCAACCGATGAAGGGAGAAATATGTTAAAACTTTGACCGTTACAACGTCAGGGAAAAAATGCAGCCCTCGGTCGCAAACTTAAAAATTATTTAACATCGCTTCGGCAATAACTATGATTGCCTTCATCAGAAATTATAAAACAACTCACAAGTTTCTGCAAAACCAAAAAATTTTTTATTTCTTCTTCTGAGAAATGTTGGATCAACAAAAAGTTATTTTGTAGGTCGCTGTTGTAGATAGTGTGTTGAGTTAAATAACTCGCAGTTAATAATTTCCTAGGTTTGTTGACAGTCTATTCTAGTTGAGTAGAAGTATGATGATTGATGGGAAGTGAATGCAAAATCAGGCGTGGAGTTCAGTCTGTTGAGAATGTCCTTACACTTTGAAACCATTTCGAAGTCGTGGACGGGCATATTTTTTTACGTGTAACGTAGCAAAATCGTTACATACGCGTTAAAAATACGTTGTTTTAGAAGATCTACTTGTAAATGGCATTGCTGCTCCTTTTACAGTTAGAAATCAAGTTTTGCTATTAGGTACCTTTCAACAACATACCCAAAAGTTATTACGTTCGTTGAAAAACTTTTTAAAACATCATAGAAAAACAGTCAGTAACTGGGCGCTATTTTTATTTTGCAGCTTTGAGGTGAAACATGTCTTTTAGATTACCAATAAAGATAAATGTGCTCAATTTCCATTAATTAGTAAATCTGTTACATCTATGTAATGACTAGTTTTTTGTGTAATTTCCATTAAGATCTGCATTTCCAACCGAGTTCTACACACTATGTAGCAACAGATAATTTCGTGATTAATTCAAGCCATGGGAGAAAAAAAAAAAAAAAAAAAAAAAAAAAAAAAAACATTATAATTGTCTACCTGAACGCTACTCCTGATTGGTTGCCTTCACTTCCCATCATTAAAATTGACGATTGAATGTGTTTATAGCGCGGTAGTTGAAGCGCTGTTATTTTTATCTTTTTGTATTTATTTTTTAACGCATATATCATTACATTTTACAATACAAACTGATCCATTTACGTTCATGCATCCATATACCGAGCACCCATGTTTTAATTATAAAATACTAAGAATTTGAAATATTGATCGTCATCAATGGACATTACACTGTGGTGAAAATTTAATATGTCGTTATAAACTTCGTCGCAACACGACTGTTTCACTTGACGCTCGTAAACCATCACCTGACCAGCACAAATGTCCCCTGTATGCTGCACAGCTACCACTGCCAACATCGTCAGTAAGTGCGTACGCCGCTGCCGGTGATCTGAACTCTTACTACCAACAATATGTATACATGTTAAGCAGAAGAGGCCGTCACCGAAACGGCATTTTCACCTAGTTCATATGTTATTGATCTTTGCTTGCTGGTGTAAAGACTGATATGATGGTAATAATACAGTTTACAGGTTAGTTGGGTTTCCGCTGTATCAGTGACGTCACAAGTCAAAGTAGGCGGTAGTATCGCATTCTTCAGTATTCGCCAAATGGGCTATGCGGCGCGCACTGCGATTCGGAACTTCAAAAGGGGCACTCGTAGCCTAGTAAATTGGAGACCCCTGATCTAGGTCGATCCCCTGCACAACAGTAGCCAATTAGCGAAAAGTACTTAAAAAATTTTGCATCTCGAAAAATATTTAGTATTTTTAAATTTTTCGAAGTACTTCTGTGACTTATCTTGTGCCACACTTATGGCAAATAGTAAGTTTGGAAACGTGAATGTTGTCGAGTTGTAAAGAATACTCACTTCTCCCTAATGTCTGGACTATTATTTCTAATTGCGCGCTGTCACTTGGAAATTTGTGGAAATATTATCTCTACTCGCAGTTTGCTTCGATTTTCTACCAAGGAATTTAAGATGATGATGTTATTAGAGCTTTAGCGCGCTCAACATCACGATCATCGGGGCTCGAATTTAGGAAGAGACTGATTCTTCCTTCGTGTGGTAATATTCGCTTTGTTTCTTTCTGATTGTAAATGTTTATTCACAGCCTTCACTCCTTCGTACTTTCCAGAAGTTGAGATACTGCATATTCTGCACTTACACATACACTCATCACTATTGACTTTTTGTAAACACTATAATTGCCGTCCTGCAGCCATTCTCCACGGAACGAAGTTAGATAACGTCTCTACATTTTGTCGCTATTACTCACTACGCTCTGAGTTAATGTAAGCTTATCTATTCACGCACGAGCTGAGAATTCCAAAAACTGCCACTAGAGTGATGACTGACGTTCAACGAGCAAACGCAAAAAAACAGACGTTGCCAGCTGACACGTTGCCGCAACAGTGTTTGTTTAATAGTGCACTAGCTGATTACTACAGACACAACAATGAAAAGTTTTCAGAGGAAGAATAGAAAATTAGCATCTTATTCCAATATGAAATTAACATGTATATAAAGTTATTCATAAATAGTAATGACTAAGGTTACATTCAAGCCCGTAGATTAATCCTTAAAAGGAAGTATGCGCCTGAGAGACAAGCATCAATTTTTATTTTGTTAGATTGGCAATACTGTTGGCGCTACCTACGGAAGTCAAAAAAAAAAAAAAAAAAAAAAAAAAAAAAAAAAAAAAAAAAAAAAAAAAAGTTCAAATGTTTATAAACTAACTTACAATAAAGATAGCACAAACATCCATGCCCGAGGGAGGATTCGAACCCCCGGCGTGAAACAACCGCGCGCACCGAAGCAGGGTGCCTCGGTGCGCACGGCTATTCCGCCGCGGCTCCAGTAACGCAAGTTTTGTTGCGTGTCAATTAGACACGTATTTCCAAATTCGATACTTTTATTATTGGTTATTACAGCTGCATGCGGCTAATTGCTTTATCTCTTAGACATTCTATTTAGTTTCAAAGCCTAACATGTATGTAATATATTATACAGGTTGGAAAAATGGAGCAGGTTCCATTTATATCACGCAAAAAAGACCAACCAAAGTATTGAGAGTGGATGATAGAAATTTTTATAAAGATGTGGGAAGAAGTAGATGAAAAGTGTGTGTTTACTGTTCAGTGCTTTATCGATGAATTAGAAAAAGTGTTTGTGAAATATAGAGTTCCTTTGAATGAGTATTCATGAAGTAATAAATATTGGAACTGTTACTTGACATTGGTGTTCAGCGAATTACTGTTCAATTTTTTAATTGTACTAACAGATTTATGTGCCAATTTGCGAGAAAAGCAACATAATTTTACTTTTTTCATAACTGTGTCCACCAGACACATACTTCCTATTAAGTAATATGTCACACTTCCTCTTAAGGGTTAACATCACTGGCCCGTATACCCGGAAAATTCATTCCAAACCCGGGCGGCGCAAGGAGATCTGGGAAACCTATCCGTGAGTAGTGTTTCCAGTTTAAGTTTTCGAAATTTCCCCGCAGCAGACAAAAATTCGCAATATAAGACTACTTCGGGAATTTTTCCCCGAATATTTGAAACCTTAATATTTTTTCATACTATTATTTATTATCTGTGTTGGCAGCTTTAAAAGGGCGAATTACGTGTTCAGAGCCGTAAAATTGCTACACATTAAGAAAACCAATGTCATCATCTTCTTCTTCTTCTTCTTCCTTTCCAAGAATTAGGCTGTAGCCTGTTCCGAAACTCACAATCATTCCCATCTTTTCCGTGACCTTCCAGTATCTTACTATTCGGTTTGTGTTTCAGAATGTTCTTGAGGATTCTGTGTTCTGGCATTCTAAGAAATGTTGCCTTTAGTTTTATTTCTGGATTTTCTCGTTCACGTTGAAAGAATATTTAATTCTTTTCTTGATCATGTCTCTTCTTGTGTAGCTCTTTGTCTTTTTCAGGAACCTCATCTCTGCGCTTTGGGTTTATTTTCTTGTCTTCTTGTAGTGACCCGGCTGTCGCTTCCGTAGGATAATACAGAAACTGCCATCACTTTATAGGATTTTAAAACGGACTCTATTTGTACATACCGTAACTAAAATTTTATTTTGTAAAACGTAGAACACGACCGAAAAAATCATAGATTTGCTTTCTTTGTGATTTTTTCCATTATTATACTGATTTGCCATTACGCGGTCCAGAAAATTCTGAAACAGATGAGAAATTTAGGTGCCAAATGAACAATTACAGCGGCATGATGTAAATATGATTTCGATATCTTTATACCAATTCCAAATATAAATTCTCTGTCATAAAAAAAGTTGAATGATGTATTACTGTTAACATATTTTGTTACATTGTACAGCAAATGAAAATACGCGACGTTATTGTAATCAACGTACTTATGTCAATACCGTTCATTATCGTTTTTGTGGAATTAAAACAACAATCAGATCAATAGGCCTATAACCATATTTATTATGACAGAAGTGACATGACAGTTATGATTGTTACATAAATCCTCAGACTTAAATATGGTAAGAAGCCATAGACATGAAGACGACAAAACGAACGGTTTATAGACTCATTCGAAAAGAGAGAGAGAGAGAGAGAGAGAGAGAGAGAGAGAGAGAGAGAGAGAGAGAGAGACGGAACCTTAATTAAGATGGCCGGTTTCGGCAGATGAAATCCGATGATGACAGGTTAATCTGTCTAAACTGGAAATCTTACAAAATAATTAGCGATCTTGGCTGTTTTACATAATAAACTAGCCACGGTGGAGTGGCCGAGCGCTGTAAGGCGCTTTGCTGGGGAGCGCGCGGTTACTTGCCGTCGGAGGTACTAGTCCTTCCTCAGGCATGGGTATGTGTGTTGTCCTTATCAGAAGTTAGTTTAAGTAACAGATAAGCCCCTGAGATTTACAAACATCTGAACATTTTGTTTGAACTGAAGTATCAGATGGCGTTAATAGCAACCGTAGACAGATAAAATTCTCCCCCAATTTCACCAGTAATAAAAATGGTTTTCCCAATAATTTCCCAAAAGCTTCCATTTCCGAAAAGGTTCCTCGCCCCCCCCCCCAAAAAAAAAATCCCAAAAATTGCGTAATAAAAATCCTCCACTGTTCGTGCGCCACACTTGAATTTATTTCCACGCCTTTTGATGGATCTCCATCCATGAAAAAATATTACATATTACATATTTTCATATTACATATTTCAGTCAACTGGCGAATGTGAGAGGAAACTCATTTTCTTTCGTGACAGGTAAAGAGATGCTCACTACTGAAGTACGGGCTGCCTATCTGGGTGCAGTGGATACCATCACGAAACGAGTTTTTCGCGTGCAGACGTGCGTTACACGGTTCGCCAGTGTGACACGCACACCGCTGCGCTGGTAATATTCTACACAGCACGACACTCCAGCTGTCCGACGACCTGCTGAGCCGCAGTTTCTCATTCCGTACCTAAATCCATTCTCATGGTGCATAATGGAGGGTACTTTGTGGACAACTCTCATTAACTCATTTTACTATTGCACTCGCGTATGGTTCGCGACAAAAACGACCGCCGGCAACCTCCGAGTGGGCTCTAGTCTCTATAATTTTGTGATGGAACCGCATCATATATATATATATATATATATATATATATATATATATATATATATATATATATATACTAGATGACCCGGTGAACTTCGTATCACTTACCTCTTAATATAAACCATATTAATTTAAAGCGTATGTATTTTAGACCCAGTAACTTTATAAAAGGATCATCAGATAGTCTAAATATCGGTGAACTTCAAAAATGTTCAAATGTTTGTAAATTCTATGGGACTTAACTACGGGGTTATCAGTCCCTAAACTTACAAACTACTTATGAACTAGCTAATCCTAAGGACGAAACAAATATCCATGCCCGAGTGGGGATTCGAACCCCCGACCGTGGTGGCCGTGCAGACCGTGACTGGTGCGCCTCAGTCAGCTCGGCCATCGCGGCCGGCTCGGTGAACTTCAAATGTGCAAATTGTATCGCAATCATACGAATGATATTGATATCTGAAAGAAAACAGCTCTTTCAGTTTTCCCCAAATTTTCCTATTTTATGGCCAAATATTTCAAACTTTTACTTCACTTATACCTTCCTCTCGCTTTGAATCTCGAATGGGCAAAATTTTATCGCAATCAGATGAATGGTATAGATATTTCATAGAAAAAACATTCTTTTTTTCTGAATTTTCCAATTTTCCGGGAAACATTTCCGAATTATTATTTCATAAGAACGTTACTCTTGCTTTCAACATGAAATGTACATTTTATCGCAATTGAACGAACGGTATTGCTAGCTCACTGGAAAAAGCTATTTTTCCAGATTCTCCTGTTTTCCGAAAAACTTTTCCATATTTTATCACCATTTAAACCTTCCCTAGACTTCCATGAATATTTCAAGACTGAAATTAGCCAAATCGGTTCAGCCGATCTCGAGTTCTATCAAGACTAACGAACAGCAATTCATTTATATATTTTATTTAATATTATGTTTATATGGCTGCGGTAATATCAAAAAATGTCTCTTTCTTTGGAATAGTTGTTCCGTAGTAATTTAAATGCCAAGGCAGGTCAATAATGGTGAAGTTGTGCTCTCTCCCCATCGCGAGAATCACACGAAATATATGCGAGCAGTTGAGGATGTAGGCAAGTGTGCAGTGGCGGTTGATGCTTCAGATGACTGGGGCTTCACTCCTTAGAGTGCCGAATATTGGTAGTGGCGCCGTCCCGCTCCCCCCACCCTCGCTCGGCGTCCAAAGAGACAATTTTGGTGCACCTCTGGTTTGCACCCCGGTGTCCCCTCTCCCCTTTAGATATATTTTCGTTAAAAGATCTGCAGAATGTACCTCCTTGACTTGTTTGAGCTTGCTTCAACTAGAGCTGGAACGTTGGCCACTTTTGTTCCAAGCTTAAAGCTGAGTATTTTGTTTCTAAAAGATACTGAACGTTGTTCATTTTTCTTTGATAATAAACACTAAAAAAATGTTCAAATGTTTGTAAAGTCTATGGGACTTAACTACGGGGTCATCAGTCCCTTAACTTACAAACTACTTGTGAACTACTTACGAACTAGGATGGCACAAATATCCATGCCCGAGGGGGGATTCGAACCCCCGACAGTAGTGGCCGTGCAGACCGTGACTGGAGCGCCTCAGTCTCCTCGGCCACCGCGGCCGGCAATAAACACTAAGAACATATTAATATGTACATGAATACTAAAACACGGTAAATAACTGATTACACTGTTAAGTAACTGTAAAGCTAAAGCAGTTAACGATCCGAAGATTGGTTTGAACACCACAGTGCTTTATTAGGCATGGTCCTGCTTGGAGGTAGTTGCCTTCCTCCGAGCTTCGAACTGACTTACCCAGCCAGTTTTAGGGGGACCTACATTTTAACGTGGGTTCCGAACCACGGTGCTACTCGGTATTTTTCACATGAGCAATACTGCCAGAGGGGAAAGAAGTGGAAAGTGAGAGATAAAAATCCCAAGACCTGGCGGGGATCGAACCCGCGACCTTTGGATTTGTAGTCTACCACTGTGCAACCGAGGCGCCTGTAACAAAATGAATGTGTTACGATGAAGAGACAAGCTACCTTCGGGTCACGTGACACTGTAAGCAGCACCCCTTCCTAACCTTAGGCAAGCACAATGGCTGCTCTCTCCCACATCTTTTCAAACAGTTAAATATTTGTTAACGAAATGTACAAATCACATTTACTCTCAGAATCGTGACACATTTGCTAAAACGTCCAACGATATGTGTCAAGTAAAAGCACAAAGTCATTATTGTTCCCGTATATGTTAAGAAGAAGATTGGGGTTTTAAAAAACTGCTTGCAGTCAGTCTCTAACTCATAACCTTCGATTCTGCAGAGCGATACCGCTAACCACAAGGCTGCTCTTGCTAAGTTGAGAGTAGTAAATTATTATTCTTGATCGGATTTTCTGAAGGCTTTTACAGTTGATGCGTTTTTAATTTATATTTATAAGATATTTTACCAAATGTGACATGTCTTTGATGAATGTTCAATGCGCCAAAAAACAAATATCAAGGCCGGATGTTGCCTTAATGAATGATTTGACGATGCGCAAGGCGAGGTGCGCAGTAACTTTATTATGTTTGTTTCGGGACCATTCGTACGTGAACTGCCAGTGCTCGAGCAGCCAGGAGCTCGTTTCTCTGCCAGCTCCAACACCAATGTTAAAAGCGGCGTTTCCCCTCGCCCCTTACTGCCGCGGGAGCGCACATATGCTGGCTCCAAGGGGTTCAGAAGCGAATTTCAACCTCATCCGCGCATTGCAACTCCGAGGCCACTGCCTCCTATAATAAGCGGCCACGCTACGACTCATACACGTGCTGTCTCTGAGACGTAAAACGTTTCTCATGCGGTAAAAACACTTTGAATGTGAATATAAAATGATCTTATAGGAAAACGAAACGAAGAATGATAATTTAAAAACACTTATATATATATATATATATTTTTCATCACGAGCTTTTTCACTGGAAGAGTGAATACACAGGACGCACCACAACTGCAAGTGTGACAAATGGTAGTTTAGTTCGCGCTGGGAGCGTGTTTTGATGGCCGAGTGGATAAGGCGACTACTCGCGAAAAGCCGAAGACCCGGGTTCGAGTGCCCGTCCGACACAAATTTTCATTTCATGAGATTGCCTTTCACGTCACCAAATAATAGGCCACCTTTAGAAATGCAGCTAATGTCGGCAGAATACGCAAATTGCTACTATACGATTGATTTTTTAACCCAGATTAGACCAAAGTATATAAAGAAACTATGTATTATACAAGAAATGAAGGTCTCCTGTAAGATAAAAGAGAAACTACATTTACCAGTCAGAAAGCTTTTAGTTGTAAATGCATTAAATCATTACATACTGCAATAATAGGGGGAGGAAGGAAGGAACCTTAGGGTTTAACGTCCCGTCGACAGCGTGGTCATTAGAGACAGAGCTTTCGCTCGGAGTTTTGGGTAAGGATGAGGAAGGAAATCGGCCGTGCCCTTTGAAAGGAACCATCCCAGCATTTGCCTGGAGTGATTTAGGGAAATCACGGAAAACCTAAATCTGGATGGCCGGAGGTGGATTTGAATCACCATCCTCCTCGCTCGGCCTGGAATAATACTGGAGAGTGTAATACAGGCATCAAAGCAAACGCATTTTGAGAATAGGATAGTCACAGCAAATAAAATAATGACTATATGGGATACAGCGAAGGAAAACATTGGTAGAAAAAGAGATGAAGACGAGAACATAGCATTAAGAGTAGATCATACAAGAGTAACAGATGTGTGCGGAGTTGCTGAATTTTTCCAATAAAAATTTCATGATATTATCAGTAAATGCTACAATGGAGTATTTCTCCCCGATCACTACAAATAAATACTGTAATATGAGTATTACACAACGCCACTAGATGTAATCTCCATGATAAAGTCCTTAAAAAATGGCTATGATAATATATCAATAAATTTGATTAAACAGTGTGCCTCTGAGTTTAGTGATGTTTTAAGGCCGGCCGCGGTGGCCGAGGGGTCTAAGGCGCTCCAGTCACGGCCTGCACGGCCACTACGGTCGGGAGTTCGAATCCCCCTTCGGGCATGGATATTTGAGCCGTCCTAGTTCGTAAGTAGTTCATAAGTAGTTTGTAAGTTTAGGGACGGATGACCCCGTAGTTAAGTCCCATAGACTATACAAACACTTGTAACCAGTCTTTTATAGTGGAGTGGTTGAAATATGCTGAAGTTAAGCAGGCGAGCAACCGCGCGCTCCGCAACAAAGCGCCTTAGACCGCTCGGCTGCTCCACCGCAGCTCTTCGCTTAATCTCCCTGATGTATTCCGAAGGTCATCATTGTGCGAAGAAGTCTTGACTGATAATTTTGATAAACCGTAATAGACAGAATTGTTTATGAAAATGTAATTTTTTCTGAATAAACTTTACTGAATATAACTCATTTCATTCACAGGTAATCACTGGTGACCGCAAAAAATAGCCAAAATGAGTTAAGAATTAAAATGCCGTCATCGTCATTAACAACATTTTTCACACATAAACAAGCTTTTTATGCCCACAGGAAATGATAGAAATATGGAAAAAATGATAAGGTTAAAAAGTAAATACCATACTACAGCAATTTACAGATGCATTCAGGGCCAGGCAGGAGAAGAGCCAGATGAAATGGCCGACGATACAACACCGTGTCAATAGTGGGGATCATCCACCAATAAGCCAGCGTTCGTATGGAGTTTCGCCAGATTAAAGACGTATAATTCGGGTGGAAGTTGGGAAGATATTGCACGACTACATTATTCAACGTTCAGAGAGTTCTTGTTCGCCTCCAGGGAGGTCCTGCTAAACATCCTAAATTATTTCGGAGTTGAGCTTAAACTGCAGGGATTAATTAGACCTACCCTAACGGATACAAAATCCGAAGGAAAATTCCTTGGGTGTCTTTCGGATTCCTTTGAGGTCAAAACAGGGTCAGGCAAGGTGCTGATCTGTCAATGCTTTTCAAGTGCGTCCTTGAAAAGATCATCAGAACCTGGCCTGAAAAGTAATAGAAAGCGACTATAGCCCGAAGGGAATCGAGGTAGACTGCTTGGCCTTACCGACGACATTGCCATTCTGTCAGACAACATAGACACTACTAGAGTTCAAATCGAACTGTAAAAAAAAAAAAAAAAATTGCCGAACAAACTGGTCTGCAAATGTCATTTGAAAAAACAGAAGTCATGTCTAACATGAAAGACGCCCCGCCAAACCTTCGTACTAAATATGGGGTCATCGCATAGGTGGACAAATTCAAGTACCTAGGTGATATATTATTATTCTATAGTTTATGGGACTTAACTACGGGGTCATCAGTCCCTAAACTTACAAACAACTTATGAACTAACTAATACTAAAGACGGCACAAATATCCATGCCCGAGTGGGGATTCGAACCCCCGACCGTAGTGGACGTGCAGACCGTGACTGGAACGCCTCAGTCCCCTCAGCCACCGCGGCTGGCGTATAGTACCTAGGTGAGATCATAATGAAAAATGTACTGGACAAGGAAGCGTTTAGGGAACGGATATGCAAACTAGAAACAACTTACCAAATATCTCACACGATCTACAACAAGAAATACCTTTCCCAAAACACTAAGACACGACACTACGAAACAGTTTTGAAGCCAGTAGTTCTGTATGCAGCAGAAGCCTTATCCTTAAATGCTGATAAAAGAGTCCTCTAAGAACTGGAAAAAAAAAGCGTAAAATCATTACAGGAATTCTAGGACCCAAGTGCAAAAATGGCATCCTTCAAAACAGATCCAACAAGTAAGTCTACAGCAAAATAGAAAAAATTACAGACACAATCCGTAAAAGACGGGCACGATTTTATGGTCACCTCAAACGAATGGCCGGAAATAGGTTAATCAAAAATACCTCTTTTTTTATTCAAAACCAAAAACTAAGATGCCTTGGTTTAAAAACACCAAACAAGACCTCCAGATGCTATATATCAAATCCGAAGATGCCTTTGACAGATTTGTTTTCTGAAAGAAGATAGTGACAAACGGAATAACCCAAGACCAGCATCCAAAAAGAAGACACGGTGTCCCTTGGACAGAAGATCGCAAGCAGGTCCACTCACAACGAATGAGGGAAGTCTAGGGCCAGAGAAAAGCCAGGCTCAGTGCTAAGTGCAGCGAGACTTAACGTGGTCCTAGTTGGCCCCAACGAATAATCTATATATTAATGATCAACACATCAGTTCCATGAATCATGACTCTCCGGAATTCAACATCAAGAAAATTAATTATACATGCCTGCCTATTTACTTTTGTTCACGCCTCCTTAGTGCTGGTTGATGGATCTGTTTCTGTCAGGATCACTGAAGTTCTGTCTTTCCACCTCCTTCGTGAATGACTTCTTGAAGTTTCTAAAAGAAAAGAAAAATCTGAAATACACTGATGTCCAAAATTAAAGCAGCAAGGCAAAGTTGCGTTTATTTTTCTACGAAATAGTATTATACAGATGATAGTAAAGTAGAAACAATTTAAAGAATACAGGAAGGTAACACCTACAACATGCATAACAGCACAGAAGAACGTTTTCTAATTTTTCCCAAATTAACGTTTTTGCATACACATTCCGACAAGTGGTTAATGTGTTCAGAACAGGGTGTGATCAACACTGTAAGAAGAACAGACCTCACAAGGACGGGCCACGCTGCGATTGATGTAATTAATCTCAATGCTTCAGCAGAGCAGTATTCTTTGAGAGTGACTGGTAGATGCTGACATGTAGTTTGTCTCCCTACATCATCCAAGACATACTCTACTGGATTTCAATCGGGAGAGAGAGCAAGCCCTGTGCATCGTCTTTCGTTTCCAAGAAAACAACTAACCGTGCTCTATGAAGTGAAGCATTACCGTCCATCATTACAAAGTTTTGGCCCACAACACGTCGCCACAAGAGCGCGTCAGAATACCTGACAGCGATTACGCATTGACCCGTACAATTTCATGAAGAGGTAATAATCCTTACTATTAATGATCCTCCTCGATATCGGTCTTTTTCCACTATGTATGACTCCAGAAATCATGTTCCATATTCCCTTCAGGTATAAATCTATCGAGAGTCAGTCTCCAAATCGATTCAGGACTCATCTGATAAAAACATTTTCGCACACTGTATGAACGTCCACGTGGCAAGTTGATGACTTCACTCGTGAAAACGCGTTCTTAATTTATCAAATAATTTCTCTTGCTTTTGTCTCTTTTTATTGTGCTGTAATATTGTATTATTCATGAAATTCGTCATGCCATTTTCAATAACATTATTATTGGTATACTTGATTTATCATTGGTTTCTTGTCCTATGTAAAAGAAAAAAGAAAAAAAAGAGAGAGAGACCTAGGCCAGTGTACTTAGGATTTCAGAACTCACAAAGATCTAAATAAATAAATAAAATACGCGAGAGCATGTGTAACTTTTACGAGTTATCCAAATTTATCACTTTTCTCTTCTGGATTCAGATATAGTGATTGTGGGAGATCTGTAAAAGTTAGAAATATGATCTCGTGGACTTTTTTCTTTTCTTGTAAATTGTCGTGACTTCTATAATTCTATACTATATACTTTGGCGCAGGTCTCTAGTGTATGCTACTGAGGTCACGAAAATACGGAAGTTGTAAACCATTGTATGTTATTTTTATTTCAACTATTTCACATTTTCGCATTGTCATTCCAGAATTATAACGAAGAGATCGATACAAACCGTATCACGATACGTTCTGCAGTTCTCGAGTTAAAAAAGTTTAAATATTGCCCGTGCAAAGCCGGGGCGGGCAGTTAGTTGAAACAAAAAATTGTATTCTAAATTAAAAAAAATGTTTATCGCAATTGGTCACAAAGTACAAGGTGAGTGCGCAACAGAATCAGTGCTCGCTGGTCGGCAAGCTCGCTGAAAGTAACGGGTAGAATTTCATCTGTTCCACCGCTCTAGTCTATCCAAATTAGTGAAAAAACTAGGGGAGCTATAAAAAAGTTGTTTGAATAAAAAGAAAAGTTCATTTCATTATCTACAACTTTCTCGCTGACGAAGATTTCCTGACCACAAAGCAAAAAAAGTGGCAGGCGACTAACTCTTTTGTGTCTTAATTTAGTTAACAGTCACAATTATTATTTTTATTCCAACACAATACCTATTGAACTTGCTAAGAACACTGTTTCATTCCTTCAGTATTCACCAGTCTGCGTGAAAAAATTGTTTTTCTTCCCCTATCCTAAGAGATTCAAATGACAATATAATTGGGGCTAGCCTATGTTATTCTGTGCTCGCTGGTTAGATGGCAGTTTCCATCAATAATACGGTGCTATCGAGGTACCCATACACCCAAATAATGGTCCTCTCTTTCTGGTCGGCCTTGTTCTGGTCTTCAGGGTGCAGTTTGGGTCTCTTTAGTCGCCATATCCGATAAACAACAGAGCGATTCACATTAAACCATCAGGCCGTATTGGTTTGAAACAGTCCTGCTTCCATTTTTTGTATGGCTTTCCACCGCAAAGTCTCTGCGCCATGCTGCACCTATAAATAGTAATAACAATTTCGTGTGTGTCAGTAGCCTGTTGCAAGTCTACATTTCGGCGACTTTACATCCCTAACCTACCCCAGTTATCCAACCAGGGACAGGGAACTACGAAAAAAAAAAAAAAAAAAAAAAAAAAAAAAAAAAAAAAAAATATTCAAATGATTGGACCAAACTGCTGTGGTCATCAGTCTCTAGACCTACAAACTACTTAAACATACACTAGGGACAACACACACACACACACACACAAACAAGCCCGAGGGAGGACTCCAACCACCGGCGGGAATGGCCGCCCAGTCCATAACATGACGCCTTAGACTACGCGGCCATTACGCACGGCATGGAATCCGAATTATGTGTCGTTCCTGGCGGCTCCTCACATCGTCGAGAGCTGAAGTCTGGTTGAAACACAGACTGAAAAATTCCGCGATGCGACCAGGTTTCAAGCCAGCGAACCCTTTAGTTTCCAGTCGAGCGCTTTACACCGTCTGTGAATGAGCGCACTGCGATTGTGGATGTGGGACTACCCAACAAAAACTATCCCATTTGATAGGTACCATGATGTCATCGTTGTGTGGTGTAACAAAGATGTTTGATAATAATAATAATTTCGTGTGGCTCATTGATGGTTGCACGAGACTGTATTCAGCCCAGTCTTGTAATAAATACAGCAATTTTTTATGGTACATAACTACAAGAGTGGTCATTTATGTTGCGAAGTCAGCTGCTTCGTAACTGCAAATGTTTGTTAAGCTAAACGGACTTCTCCTATTTCGAATATATATTCATGGTGCAAATTGTGACAGTTGACCTTGGCTCTGAAGATGATTACTGAAAGACTTTCGTTAGCGTTCTAGATATCGATAAGCAAAACAAATTTGAAGGTTATATATACGAGGCGCGTCCAGAAAGTAAGTTCCGTTTGGTTATATAAAACTAACGGGTACAGATACAGAAAAAATATTGATTGTACAAAAATCTACAACTGTTCAACTACTTTTCTACATAGCTTCCGAAATTTTGCAGGCAATTGCCACAGCATGGCACAAGGTTTTTGTGCCTTTTTCATAGAATGTTGCCGCCTGTGTATTCAACCATGTGGTAACATGTTGTTTCAGCTCATCATCATCGTTGAAGTGTTGTCCACCAAGGACAGATTTTAGGTGTAAGAAGAGGATTACTGTCAAAAGATTTTTTTTTCACGATAATGCCTGACCTCATACACCGAATGTGACCAAACAATTCTTACCGAAATTTCAATGGGACCTGTTTGATTATCCTCCATACAGCTCGGACCTTTCTCCTAGCGACTTTCTTCTTACACCTAAAATCTGTCCTTGGTGGGTCAACACTTCAACGATGATAAAGAGCTGTTACCACATGGTTGAATACACAGGCGCCGGCCGCGGTGGCCGAGGAGACTGAGGCGCTCCAGTCACGCTCTGCACGGCCACTACGGTCGGGGGTTCGAATCCCCCCTCGGGCATGGATATTTGTGCCGTCCTTAGTCTTAGCTAGTTCATAAGTAGTTTGTAAGCTTAGGGACTGATGACCCCGTAGTTACGTCCCATAAGTTCTACAAACATTTGAACATTTGAATACACAGGCGGCAACCTTCTGTGAAGGATGCATGCAAAAACTTGTGGCACGCTATGACAAGCGCCTACAAAATTTCGGCAGCTATGTGGAAAAGTAGTTTAAGAGTTGTAGAACTTTTTGCAATAAAAATTTCTTCTGTATCTGTGTACAATTTCATTTTATTACCAAAAGGAACTTACTTTCTGGACGCGCCTCGTATAAAGAAATTCCTGGGGGTACAATTAGAAAGAATGTTAACTAGGAGAAACACGTGTTTTGGCGAAGGTGAAACAAACGGTCTATTATTGACACAACCTTTAGACGATTTAAACGTCTTCTAAGGAAACTGCCAACCCTACAATTGTTCCACCTCTTCTGCAGCATTGCTGAGCAGCGTGCGATTATTACCTGACGGGATAGAGGGAGGAGGTCCAAAAATTTCAAACAGTATATCAGATTGTTTAGTATAGTGAATATAGTGAATTAGGTGAAAGAAGGTCTCGGATGTTTTCCGTTTTTTTTTTTTTTTTTCCTTTTTTTTTTTTTTTTTTTTTTTTTTTCCTTCGCGTTTGGGAAGGGATGGAGGGAAGGGGCATGAGGTGCGGACGCCAATATTAAAACAAAAACATTTTAACTGCTGCCCGATTTTTCCATGAAATTTCAATCACCAACCTTCTCCTTCTAATGCAAAGACCTTTTTTCCTACTGCTGTACAAATTATGATATTATAGCTGTAAGCATAACATAATGTTAATTACAATTCGGACATAAGATTTTTGGCACTATTTTTTCGAGCTTCGTATAAGAGTGGAACAGCCGAGAAATCGAAGTGACTGTATAAACCCTTTACGACACACTTAACTGTGAATTACAGAACAATCGTGTAAATGAAGGGCACCAGCATAAGATAATTTCCGTCATGTAGTACTTATTGTTTCAGAGACACTTTATCAGTGTACAATGATGTACTATGTATATACGATTTGTGATGCTACTATGAAAACTGTTTAGTCTTAGAACTCGTTTAGTTATCTAAGTGCAATACACAGATTCTTAAGCAGGAGTGGCAAGATGTCAAATGTTAATCCATATAGGAATGTATAACTGGGAGAAAGATAGTTGCCGCATACAGTAAAATGAAACAGAGGTTTAGATACAAGAAAAGTAGCTGTATGAATATCAAGAACTCAGACGAAAAATCAGTTAAAATGAAAGAAGAAAGAGAGAAATGTCGAAGGGAGCTGAAGTTGAAGGCGGTTGTAAAGGAAAGAAGTAGTAGATGAATAGAAGATAGCAGATACTGTACTACGAGAATAATTTGATAGAGAACTGAAGGGTCTGGTCGAACAAGGCCCATGTAGTATACGATATTCACTCTCAATTAATTATATCCTTGGAAAGGCAGTCCTGTCGAAACAATTCCACCTGGTGTACAAAACCTATGACATGGGGAAAAATACCCGCTGACTTCAAGAAGGATGTAATAATTCCATTTCCAAGGGACTAAGGGCTGATGGGTGTGTAGATCATAGAACTATCAGATTAATAAGTCGTAGTTGCAAAAAAATTATAAACGAATTGAAAGACTGATAGAATTTGACCAAGGATAAGATCAGTTTGGATTTGGGAGAAATGTAAGAACGCTTGAGGCAATACCAGGCTGCGTACACACTCCAAACTTAATTATCGAAACATTTCCTAGGAGTGCTTGGAATTCCTTATATTAAATACCCCTTACCAACTCAGACAGGTGCAAAAATTGCAGAACCATCAGTTTAATAAGTCATGGCTGCAAAATTTTAACACGAATTATTTACAGAAGGATGGAAAAGCTGGTAAAAGCCGATCTTGGGGAAGACCAGTTTGGATTCAGGAGGAATGTAGAAACACGGGAGGCCATCCTCACTTTACGGCTTATTTTAGAAGATAGATTAAGGAAAGGCAAACCTGCATTTTCAGCTTTTGTAGTTTTGGAGAAAGCTTTTGACAATGTTGATTGGAATACACTCTTTTAAATTCTGAAATCAGCAGGACTAAAATATTGGGAACGGATGGTTATTTACAACTTTTACAAAAACCAGACAGCAGTTATCAGAGTTCAAGGGCATGAAAGGGATGCAGAGGTTGGGAAGGGTGCAAGACAGGGCTGTCGCCTTTCGCCAATGTTATTCAATTTGTACGTTGAGCAAGCTATAAAGGAAAGCAAGGAAAAATTTGGAGAAGGAATTAAAGTTCAGGGTGAAGAATTAAAAACATTGCGTTTTGCTGATGACATTGTAATTCTGTCAGATACAGCAAAGGACCTTGAAGAGCGATTGAAGGGAATGTACAGTGTGTTGAAAGAAGCATATTAGATGAACATTAACAAGAGCAAAACAAGGGTAATGGAATGCAGGCTTAGAAAATCAGGCGATGCTGAAGGAATTAAATTAGGTAACGTATCAATAAAAGTGATAGATGAGTTTTGTTATTTGCGCAATAAAAAAACGTATGATGGTCGCAGGACAGAGGATATAAAATACAGAATGGCAATGGTAAGAAAAGCGTTTTTGAAAAAGAGAAATTTGTTAACATCGAACATTAATTTACGTGTAAGGAAGTCGTTTCAGAAGGCACTTGTGTGGAGTGTTGTCTTGTATGGGAGAGAAACATGACGATAAACAGTGCGGACAGAAAGAGGATAGAGGCTTTTGAAATGTGGTGCTACAGAAGAATGCTGAAGATTACGTGGGTAGATCACGTAACTAAAGAGGCACTGAACAGAATTGGGGAGAAAAGGAATTTCTTGCATACCTTGACTAAAAGAAGGGATCGATTGGTAGGACACATTCTGAGACATTAAGGAATCGTCAACTTAGCATTAGAGAGAAGTGTGTGAGGTAAAAATCGCAGAGGGACACCGAGAGATGAATATAGTAAGCAAATTCAAATAGATGTAGGCTGCCGTTCTTATGAGGAGATGAAGAGGCTTACTCAGGATAGAGGAGGGTGGAGAGCTGCATCAAACCAAGTCTCCGGACTGAAGGCCACAACACCAACTCCTTATATTAACACGACACAAAAACTGCGCTGCTTCAAACACGAGAATTATCGCTATGGATATTTTTTTTTTTTTTTTTTTTTTTTTTTTTTTTTTTTTTTTTTTTTTTTTTTTTTTTTTTTTTTTTTTTTAGAACAGGGCACTTTGTGATTTTAACACTGTGACGCTGAACAGAAAAAGAAGCCGTTAGCCGTTAAGCCAGGGGGCGCCGCCCTTGCGTGCAATGTGTACAGCGCACACGGCACAGAGTACGCACGGGCGCCGCTGTGTCTAGGAAAAAAATGTTCAAATGTTTGTAAATCTATCGGACCAAACTGCGTGGTCATCAGTCTGTAGCTTACAAACTACTTAAACCTAGGTAAACTAACCTAAGGACAACACACACACCCATGCCCCAGGGAGGACTCGAACCTCCACGGCGAGCAACCGCGCGCTCCGCAGCGAGACGCTTTAGACCGCTCGGCTACTCCACCGCGGCACGTGTGTCTAGGAAAAACTGCCAGAACGTTTTAATGAAATGAAATATTTGGAAATGGCCTAATTCGCCCAGGCAGATTATCAAATATATCTGGCGTGAAGCTGAGAAGTAGCAGTAATTGAGTATACACATATAGTTGACGCAAGAACAGCTCTTCAGTGGGCCCGTAGTTCGGTTACACCGTATATCCGTTCCTTACACAACACTTCGCGTCGACTGTCCTCTTTTTCGCCATTGCTTCCAAAGCACGAACGTACCAGCTGTAGCAACATACTTCCGTGGCGAAGCTAATGTAACGCTGTTGTGTTCTGTAGTTTTCCTTTTACTGAGTAAAAATGTTCAAATGTTTGTCAAGCTTAAGGGAGTTAACTGCGGGATCATCAGTCCGTAAACTTACAAACTACTTATCAACTACCTTATACTAAAGATGGCACAAACATCCATGCCCGGGGGGGGGGGGGATTCGAACCCCCGATGGGGAACGGCCTCGCGCTTCGTAGCTAGCGCCTCAATGCGCTTCTACTTAGTACCTCATCTGGATAGGAACATCTCGATAATATGTTTTTCGCCAAGTTGCATCGCGAAACAATCGATAGGTGCAAGAAGTGCTTGGCATCGATTAGTATCCTAATGTGGATTGGCAGCGCCGGGTTTGCATTACTTCAGCGTCTTTGCTTCTCACGCACGTCTTCATTGCCGTTCGCAGGCGCCCGTCTATTTACTCTCCAATACTCTCTACACACCAGTACTCCCCAGTATAATCGGACATCTCTTGTGCCACCTGTACTGACTTAAGAAGCAACTCAGTTTCTAATGTCTGTTCTTTTTCAATTCTTCGAGGGTTCGAACTTAAATAGTGGCAACTACGATGATAGGAACTTCAATAGTGGCAACACTGCCATGAAGACACTATGCAATGGAATCTACTACTGTTGCTAATAGCACACGTTATTGATATATCTACCTAACCGCCGATCAAATGGACTCGCCCGTCTCAAGTCACCGTCGTGCACGCAATCGAGGAAAACACAGTCACTTGTGAGCGAGTGATATAATGTAACGGTGTCACTATGTTTTCGAAACGTGAACAACGCAGTTGGATCAAGGCTGAATGTGCCAGAGGTCGTACAGCACGACAGTGTCATCAAGGTTTTCAAGAGGCGTGCGGGGACTTGGCATTGCCGTACAGAACAGTGGCACGTTGGGTAAAAGCCTTCAACGAAGGTCGGAAAACTGGCAGACATGCATCGGGCAGCGTCTCTGATGAAGAAAATGATACCGTTCCCGCGTTAGTGGACAGTGATCGGCGCCAGACGATTCGTACCGGATTGGCGCATACGACTGTGTTTCGCATCCTGAAGGAACGCCTGGTTATGCAAAAAATTGCATCACGATGGGTTCCACATGAATTGACGGAAATGCAGAAATGGATGCGTTACGACATTGCTCAGACGCACTTGGAGCGGTATGAGCGCGAAGGAGGGGCTTTCTTAAGCCATATCGTAACACTGGATGAAACTTGGGCCACATCGTACGAACCAAATGTTCAAATGTTTGTTAAGCTTATGGGACTTAACTACGGGGTCATCAGTCCCTAAACTTACAAACTACTTATGAACTACTTACGAACTAGGACGGCACAAATATCCATGCCCGAGGGGGGATTCGAACCCCCGACCGTAGTGGCCGTGCTGACCGTGACTGGAGTGCCTGTCACCTCGGCCACCGCGGCCGGCCTACGAACCAAATCTGCAACGTCAGCCTAACGAATGGCGTCATTATGGGTCGCCGTGAATGTCGACAGTGCGTCAGGGCCGGCCGCGGTGGCGAGAGGACTGAGGCGCTTCAGTCACGGTCTGCACGGCCACTACTGTCGGGGGTTCTAATCCCCCCTCGGGCATGGATATTTGTGCCGTCCTTAGTTGTAGGTAGTTCATAAGTAGTTTGTAAGTTTAGGGACTGATGACCCCGTAGTGAAGTCCCTTAAGCTTAACAAACATTTGAATTTGAACATTTGAGTGCGTCAGGGCCCCAGTATGGCGAATGTAATGGTGATTCTCGTGTATGACTGTGATGGTGTTAACCTAACGCATTACGTTCCTCCACGACAGACCGTCAATGCACAGTGTTACCTGCGACCGGCTTTGCGAAACAAGAGGCAGCACTTTCTGCGCAACCCACCCACCATTCTGCACGACAATGCGCGGGTGCAAGCTGTGGCTGCACTGTACCATCCATCATACTCCCCGGACTTAAGTCCTTGTGACTTTGATTTGATTCCGAAGATTCGCTTCATAACTGTTCCAGAGATTCGACAGGCAGTAGACTGCTCCATTAGCACCATCAACACCACAACTGTGTCTATGGTACACTCACAGACATACATTACTAGACTGGCAAACTTGCCTCTGTGACTGAAGTTTGATGCCGCCATCTTGCCTCACCTAACGTCAAAAAGTTTCCGTACGGTACTACTACGATCTTCTGACACGATATGACGTTGTAAGCTTTACTAGTTGATTTGAACATGATTTGCATTTGAGCTAACACTTCCGTATTTTCGAATCGTGTTATGAGAACATGTTATGTACGGTTAAACATTAACATCTAGGCAAAGAGTTTCTACCATTTTGTTGTGTTACCAACATAATCATGAGAGGTCGGCGGGATGATAGGTAAAATTTAACCGTTACGTACAGTTAAAGCAGAATTAGTTATGTGAAAAAGACTAACATGAGTAAATCTATGTGTTATCCACGAGAAATAACACATTTATAACGGTCATACTATTAAAAGAAAAACCGAAGTTGATCGAAACCGGAAACAGATTAATAAAAACAGGAAACGCGACTCATTTGTGTGTGTGTGTGTGTGTGTGTGTGAGTGTGTGTAGAAGCAGACTATAGATTTCATAAGAACTCTCAAAAGAATAAGGGTACACTTTTATAATGACCATACTACTGAAAGAAAATCCGAAGTGGACGACTGTTCGCACGTTATAGTATACAAATATGGCGGCGAGACTTCACTGACACCAATGATACTGTATACGGCATTGCCAGTCTAGTATTGTATGTCTGTGGGTACACTATACCTTCCAAATCTCTGGCAACGGGTTCTACATAACACTGGTGGCTGGCTAGTAGGACAGTAACAGGTGAAAACATGTAACGCTTTTGCATCGGTTGTGAATAAATAGTTGCTACTATTTAAATTCAACCCTCGTATAAATTTCACTTAAAATTTACGGGCTGATAGTCCGTGGTCGACAGATAAAACTTTCCCCTAATGTTTTGTCTTCAGCTGTGGAAGACTTCACCGGAGGCTAAGTGGCAACGGTTTGTGTACTACCGGAGTCACTTCAAGACAAAATAATGATATGTGAATAATGACCTTTTTCGTTCGAAGTTCACTCAAGAATTCAATCTATTCTTCCATCCAATAAACGTGTTTTGTGACTGCGCTTCCTATTCTCAATTTTTGTATCTTCATAGGAAGACATATAACTTATCTTGGATAAAACAGAATTTTTTACACTCCTCATACAATGTGCCAGGCCTTTTCCACCCACCACTCTTGTTGTCAACAGCTTGACAGCTTGCTTCTCACTACATTCCAGGCCAGAGTCTTCATTGTCAGTGGAAGAATTTTTATAATCAGTACACCATTAATCTAGAAGTCAGCTAAGAGCCTGCGACTGCAAAACATTACGAGAACCCTTAACCATACAGAAGAAGAGACTTTCTGATTTATAGGCGTTGGCAACTATTATTATTACTTGCACCTGCCGAGTAAAATTTGTGATATTTTATTTACTATCTAAATACATACAGTATATGGAATTCTTAAACAATTTATGGGGAATAACCTCAATCGAAAAATATTGCAAATATCTACTAATATTCGCACCACCAATATCGAACCTTTAAATCGTTACTATTAATTCTTTAAAAGCAAGTGAAGTTAATTCAACTGTCTCTTTTTGATCAAAACACCGCAGGACATGTGAACGTCTTTTGTAACATAAGTACCGAAGGGTAATTAGTGCCGATACCAGGGGTCAACAGAATGTTGTGGCAATCAAATAATGATCTAGTGCAGTTCTAAATGAAAGTTTGCACTGTACCAAAGACTTCAGATAAGGGCCTATCGTAGCTGAAACAGGCGAAGTTTCGGTCTGCAAACGGCTTGTTCATCACACTTGTATGTTGTGGAAATAAAATCCGCTACCAGTCACAATTATTGGTGGTTTATTAAAACACTACCGGTTTCGGGCTTGTGCCCATCTTCAGGTGTTTACATTCAGTGTTGTTGAGTGTTTAAAGAAAACGTAAATTACATTGTGCTTATCATACAGATATACATACACAGGTATAATATAGATATACATATACATAAAACAAGTATGTGTATATCTATATTATACCTGTGTATGTATATCTGTGTATGATAAGCACAACGTAATTTACGTTTTCTTTAAACAGTCAACAACACTGAATGTAAATATCTGAAGATGGACACAAGCCCGAAACCGAAATAAACCACCAATAATTGTGACTGGTAGCGGATTTTATTTCCACAACCTATAAGGAACAGTCACGGACTTCTTCAACATCCATAATGGACAAAATTCACACTTGTATGTAGTTTGTCACACCGTCGTGGCTACCGATGCTGTCATCTGTCCGATATCTTTACCTTGGGCTTGATGTATTTACAGATTCACTGATTCAGCAATCACATGTTCGATGGTTCCAACTTTGTATTCGTTCAATTAGACAATAATATACACTGTCAAAACAATGAGGACATAAATTAAAATATCTAGGTTCTGAAGTATTGTCATCAGCAGAATGAACTAAAATGGTTCGATGTCGTTCTCTCAGTTCTACAAAGTGGAGAGAACCACATTACGGCAAGCAACATAGTGGTAATAACAGAAAGTTGCTGCAAAGGGGGTTGGTGTTGACCTGTGTTTACTCTACCAAACGAATAACACAAACATTTGGGTTCAGAGAGTGTATTGAGCAGGTAGTGCAATGCAACAACAACGTGACTCAGTGGAGGCTATGGCATGAGGAACCATAGGAAAGTTGGAAATACAGATATGGAGGTGGCTGCAGTTATTGGAGTGTCCTAAAGTGTAATTTACGGAACTTTGAAGCGATTTAAGTAAACAGGAACTGTTAAAAGAATGACAGGCCAAGGTAGTCCATGAATAACATCAGCAAGAGATAGTTATCTCCAGTTAACAGCTCGTACAGACAGGTGGATGAATACACCTGAGCTGCAACGCACCGTCCAGGCAGCAACAGGATGCGCAATATCAACACGAACAGTCCGACATAGCTTTCGGGAATGTGGCCTCTACGTACGGAGGCCCATTGTCTGTGTCCGATTAAAACCACGACTCCGTTGAGCCCGCAGAAACTTGGCGGAAGAACATCAGATCGGTTTCTGTTGACAGATAAATCAAGATTTTGTGTTCAACCGTACAATTGTCGTTCTCTCAAATGAAGAAAACATCACCATAACATGGTGGTGGACGAATGGTGCAGGCAGGAGTCAGTATTGGCTGATGCATTGACCTGTATGTCGTTCAGAATGGCGCTTTGACTGCTCAGAAATATAGAGACGAGAAACTTCGACCTGTTGTTGTGCCCTAAGCCATAGAAGAGGGTTTCCTTCTTGTAGACGATAACACTCGTCCCCACAGAGCTGTACTGGTGGACAATTAGCTTGAAGCTGAGGGAATTGAAAGAATGGAGTAGCCAGCTTGTTCACCGGACTTAAATCCAATTGAGCATGTCTGAAATGCACTTGGCAGATGCATTGGAACCTGACCAGCACCTTCCACAATGGTCTCAGAGCTAGATATTGCACCTGGCCAAATCCCTCAAGAGCTGATTGATAAGCTTATTCTGTCCATGCCGCTCAGGTGTATACCTGTAGTGGACGTCCGAGGTGATCACACACCATATTAGAGGGCAATGAAGAAAGGAAGGAAGACTGGTGTTTAATGCCCCGTCGACTGCATGGTCATTCTAGGCGGAGCTTACGCTTTGATTGTTTGGGTAAGTATTGGGAAGGAAATCGGTCGTGCCCTCTGAAAGCAATTATGCCGGCCGCGGTGGCCGAGGGGACTGAGGCGCTCCAGTCACGGTCTGCACGGCCACTACGGTCGGGGGTTCGAATCCCCCCCTCGGGCATGGATATTTGTGCCGTCCTTAGTCTTAGTTAGTTCATAAGTAGTTTGTAACTTTAGGGACTGATGACCCCGTAGTTAAGTCCCATAAGCTATACAAACATAAAAAAAGGGCTGATTGATAAATTTATTCTGTCCATGCCGCGCAGGTGTATACCTGTAGTAGACGTCCGAGGTGATCACACACCATATTAGAGGGCAATGAAGAAAGGAAGGAAGACTGGTGTTTAATGCCTTGTCGACTGCATGGTCATTCTAGGCGGAGCTCACGCTTTGATTGTTTGGGTAAGTATTGGGAAGGAAATCGGTCGTGCCCTCTGAAAGCAATTATGCCGGCCGCGGTGGCCGAGGGGACTGAGGCGCTCCAGTCACGGTCTGCACGGCCACTACGGTCGGGGGTTCGAATCCCCCCCTCGGGCATGGATATTTGTGCCGTCCTTAGTCTTAGTTAGTTCATAAGTAGTTTGTAACTTTAGGGACTGATGACCCCGTAGTTAAGTCCCATAAGCTATACAAACATAAAAAAAGGGCTGATTGATAAATTTATTCTGTCCATGCCGCGCAGGTGTATACCTGTAGTAGACGTCCGAGGTGATCACACACCATATTAGAGGGCAATGAAGAAAGGAAGGAAGACTGGTGTTTAATGCCCCGTCGACTGCATGGTCATTCTAGGCGGAGCTCACGCTTTGATTGTTTGGGTAAGTATTGGGAAGGAAATCGGTCGTGCCCTCTGAAAGCAATTATGCCGGCCGCGGTGGCCGAGGGGACTGAGGCGCTCCAGTCACGGTCTGCACGGCCACTACGGTCGGGGGTTCGAATCCCCCCCTCGGGCATGGATATTTGTGCCGTCCTTAGTCTTAGTTAGTTCATAAGTAGTTTGTAACTTTAGGGACTGATGACCCCGTAGTTAAGTCCCATAAGCTATACAAACATAAAAAAAGGGCTGATTGATAAATTTATTCTGTCCATGCCGCGCAGGTGTATACCTGTAGTAGACGTCCGAGGTGATCACACACCATATTAGAGGGCAATGAAGAAAGGAAGGAAGACTGGTGTTTAATGCCTTGTCGACTGCATGGTCATTCTAGGCGGAGCTCACGCTTTGATTGTTTGGGTAAGTATTGGGAAGGAAATCGGTCGTGCCCTCTGAAAGCAATTATGCCGGCCGCGGTGGCCGAGGGGACTGAGGCGCTCCAGTCACGGTCTGCACGGCCACTACGGTCGGGGGTTCGAATCCCCCCCTCGGGCATGGATATTTGTGCCGTCCTTAGTCTTAGTTAGTTCATAAGTAGTTTGTAACTTTAGGGACTGATGACCCCGTAGTTAAGTCCCATAAGCTATACAAACATAAAAAAAAGGGATCTGTCATCCCATTAGGCAGAGCCCCCCAATAAGCAGACCTCCAGATGGACGTCCGTGCAGAACAGGCAGCAGCAGACAGACATTTACCAGAGACGCCGGCTGTGACTTGTAAACATCGACCAGACAGGAAAAGTCGACCTTAATGTCAAAGATATTAACAGGGCACTAGATATTGCAGGGGTCGCTGTCACCGGACTCCTACAATCGAGGATCCCTCCGCCGACTGCTGATAGGCCGCAGTCCACTATATCTGGAGGAGACACCGACTCTAACGCCAGTTCGCCGTGAGTCATGCTGACAGCCACGACCACCTCGAGGACCGTTTACTGCCGACCTACGCCTGCTCACTGGACTTCTACTCGTGTGTTCGCCGGGACTGTGTTGATGCCGTTCCGACTTGGAACTTCTACTTGTCTACAGACTGTTACACCTAATAACAACTTGGACTTTGCGTTTCCGGGATGCGGCCCGAGTTCTCTGAACTGAGTGAAGTAGTGTTTCTTTTCTGCCTTTCAAGGAATAGACCTTAACGTTTTCTGTTAACAGTGGACATGGATGAATGTTCATCTAGACTTGTATGTTCTGAATAAACTGTGTTAACAGACGTTTTGTGTTGTATTAGTCACAACAGGAACCGTCGCGGCATTTGCCTGGAGTGATTCAAGGAAACAACGGAAAACCTAAATCTGGATTTCCGGAGGTTGATTTGAACCACCGTCTTCCCGAAAGCGAGTCTAGTGTGTTACCACTGCACAATCTCACTCGTCGAGGGCATTTTCAGTATTGTGGTAGCCCCATGGAGCCTCGCTGTAAGTAAACGCCACTTTAATCTCAAGTAAATAGCTAAGGCAGCAAAATAGCGTACTGTATCACACACAAATTAAAATTGAAACCGAATATCTGAATAAAACACGTTACCATATGTGTATTGTGTATGATATTTCACCAGAACCCTTAATTTTTTGACCAGTGTATAGTGCATATCTTTATACGTAAGACAGTTTCTTATATCTTCATAGTTGACACCATTTATGATATAATTTGAAATTCTTTGTGTATTGGGAATTCTGTTACTTCAGCGGGCTTGTACTAATGGCCTGCCGGCAGAGAGACGAACAACAACATTTTATGTATTATTGTATTACGTGGTATGATGCAGTAAATAAGATATATCTTGCATACTCAAATGCCAAAGTGACCTAGTTGTTGAGAATGTTCAAAATATGGGGCATAACAGCTTTTAGTTCATTGCAGAACGACGTGTTGACCATAGCTGTTTATTTTTCCCTCAGTGCTACCGGTTTCGGTCATTTACCATTATCAAGCGTTATCAGAGATTAGCTAATAACGACATGTTAAGCTATTAGCTAATCTCTGCTAACGCTTGATAATGGTAAATGACCGAAACCGGTAGCACTGAGGGAAAAAATAAACTGCTATGGACAACATGTATTTCTGCAAGTGACCTAGTTGGTTGGGATGCCATGAGCAGAACAGGCATCTCTAGTTCCTCCTAATTCGATATCAGTCCACCTGATTTTCAACATTCTCTTGTAGCACCATATTTCAAACGCGTCCATTCTCTTCTTTTCCAGTTTTCACACTGCCTATTTCTCACTTGCATACTCTTTGTGTTAGTCTGCTTTACACGTCCTCCTTACTTCCTCCGCCGTGGGTTATTTTGCTTCCTTAATTTTTTTCCTGGTTGTATACATGGAAGAAACCAAGGGACACCAAAAGGTACCAGATAGGTTTTATAATTGCAAGACATAGATTTCGGAACCAGGTTTTAAGCTGTAAGACATATCCAGAGGCAGATATAGACTCTGACCATATCTTATTGGTTATTAACTGTAGACTGAAATTAAAGAAACTGCAAAAAGGAAAATAAGGAGGTGGGACCTGAATAAATTGAAGGAATCTGAAGTTCTAGGGAATTTCAGAGGGAGATTTAGGCAACAATTGACAGAGACGGGGCAAAATAAAACAGTAGAAGAGGAATGGGTAGTTTTAAGAGATGAAATAGTCAAGGTAACAGAGAACCAAATAGGCAGGTAGGTAGACCTGCAAAAACATCCCTGGATATCACCGGAAATACTAAATTTAATTGACGCAAGGAGAGAATATAAAAATGCAGTAAATTAAGCAGGTAAAGTGAAGTACAGACGACTAAGAAATGCGATTGACAGGAAGTGCAAAATGGCTTAGCAGGAGTGGCTAGAAGCCAAATGCAAATTTGTAGAAGAAAGTATAACTAGGGGAAAATAGATTCCGCCTACAGGAAAATAAAAGAGACACTTAAAGACTAGAATAATTGTTGCATGAATATCAAGAATTCAGGCGGAAAACTAATTCCGAGTAAAAAAGCGAAAGCTGAAAGGCGGAAAGACTATATAGAGAGACTCTACAAAGGAAATGAACTTTGAGACAATAGAGTGAAGAGGAAGTAGATGAAGATGACATAGGAAATACTATACTGAGAGATGAATTTGACATAGCACTGAAAGACATAAGTCGAAACAAGGCCCGTGGAGTAGATGGCAATCCTCAGAGCTACTGAAGTCTCTGGGAGAGCCAGCCAAGACAGAACTATTTCACCTGATGAGTAAGATACATGAGAGAGGCGAAATACCCTCAGTCTTTAAAAAACATGTAATAATCCCCATTCCAAAGAAAGCAGGCGCAGATAGCTGTGAAAATTACAGAACCGTCAGTTTAATTAGTCACGGTTGCAAAATTTTAACACGAATTATTTACAGAAGGATGGAAAGGGTGATAGATGCTGACCTCGGAGAAGAATAGTTTGATTTCAGGAGAAATTCAGGAACACAGGAGGCAACACTCACCTTCGACTTATCTTTGAAGATAGATTAAGGAAAGGCGAACTTACATTTCTAGCTTTTGTAGATTCAGAGAAAGCTTTTGACAATATTTATTGGAATACGTTCTTTCAAATTCTGAAGTCAGTAGGAGAAAAATATAGGGAAATAAAGGTTATTTACAACTTGTACATTAACCAAACAGCTTATTAGAGTTGAAGCGCATGAAAGAGATGCAGTGGTTGGGAAGGCAGTAAGACAGGGATGTAGCCTTTCTATAATGTTATTCAATTTGTACATTGAGCAAGGTGTGAAGGAAAGCAAAGAGAAATTTGGAGAAATATTTAGAGAAATATTTGAAGAAATAAAAACATTGCGTTTTACTGATGACATTGTAATTCTGTCAGACAGGAAAGGACCTGGAAGAGCAGTTGAATGAAATTGACAGTATGTTGAAAGGGGCGTATAAGATGAACATTAACAAGGGCAAAGGTTAATGGAATGTAGTCTTAGAAAATCAGATGATGCTGAAGGAATTAGATTAGGTAACGAAACAATAAAGGTGCTAGATGAATTTTGTTACTTGGGCTGTAACATATGACGGTCAGTATAGAGGATATAAAATGCAGAATGGCAATGAGAATAAAAGCGTTTTTGAAAAAGAGAAATTTGCTAATTTCGATTATTAATATAAGTGTAAGGAAGTCCATTATGAAGGCCTTTATGTGCAGTGTTGCCTTGTTCAGGAGTGAAACTTGGAGTATAACTAATTTAGACAAGAAGAGGATAGAGGCTTTTGAAATGTGGTGCTACAGAAGAATGCTGAAGATTAGGTGGGTAGATCGTGTAACTAATGAAGAGCTGATGAACAGAATTGGGGAGAAAAGCAGTTTTTGGTATACCTTAATTAAAAGAACGGATCGATTGACAGGGCACATTCTTAGACATTACGGTTCCGTAAATTTAGATTGGAGGGAAGTTTGTGGGGTAAAAATCGCAGAGGGAGACCAAGACATGAATACAGTAAGCAGATTCAAATGGATGTGGGCTGCCATTCTTATGAGGAGATGAAGAGTCTTGCTGAAGATAGAGTAGGGTGGAGAGTTGCATCAAACCAGTCTCTGGACGAAAGAGCACAACAACAACATTTTTTTTATCTGTGATCACCAGTTTTGATTATAAATTTCTCGTTGTTTTTATTTGTGTTACTTGTGTTTGTTTTTCTATTTTTGTGGTTTACATTCAGTCCATATTCTGTACTAACTAGACTGTTTAACCCAATCAAAAATGTTCAGATTTTTGTAACCTAAGGACAATACACACACACCAGTGTCCGAGGGATGACTAACGCCGATGGGGAGCAACCGCGTGCTCCTCAGCAAGGCATCATAGAGCGTTCGGTCACTCCGCCGTGGCTTATTCCACTCAATGGATTCTGTTATTCCTCTTCACTTTCACATATGTAGGACATTAAAATATAATGCATTATAATATGTAAATTTATCGATATTTTTAACATGTCTGTGCATTAGGAAAACTTCCAAACTGAACTCGATTCAAAGCGTTCCACACATCAGTTGTTTCAAATGAAATCAGAACGCGTGTTACTTTTTAGATAATTATTCTTCAAATCATAAAGCTAGATTGATTTGAAAATTATTTACACTCCAACAAAACAACGTTAATGGAACTTTATTTGTCGTGAACAACTCAATTATTCCTGTGGAGATTATCTGCTGGCCCGCTACCTGTCAGAGGGTTTTAATACCATTTAGCCTAAAGGGCGTGGCTTGTGTCACGCTATGTGTCATTGGTCCCTAGTGCGAACGACTCTTTCATGATGTGTGTCGACAACTCGCTATAGAGTCGTGCAGTCCATTGAACTCTCATTATACGATTGGCAGGAAACGTAATGTAATTGGAGGGAGTTGCGAAAAGTTTTAAAACCGTTATTTATTTTTGTAAATAAACATCACTTACTTGCAAATAGTTTTATCCACGTATTGCTTTCCAGGCGGAATTTTTACAATATATATATATATATATATATATATATATATATATATATATATAATGGTAATTTTTATGGAAAATGCAATTACTTTTGTTTATTTGTAATTTTCTATTTTTATAAAATGTTTATAATGATATTTTCAATCCAAAAACATGTTACATTTTTTTTAGTATTGGCTTCTCTATTAGCTGCCTATGATAGTCTTTGTTTGTTCAGTTTATGAAGAGCTACTACGCTTTTTGTGGAAAGTCATCTCCATGGTTACTAATGGCTTTCGAAGCAGCTACTCAACCATCATTTTAGGTGACAAGGTGTTCAGTTCGTCTGCATTCACATAAACAAAAACTGACTCAAAACGTAGAATTAGAGATCCTAAAACTTTTTATATAACTGAAATGAAAACAACGAAATAATTATCTGACACAGCGGGATTCGAACCACCAACTCTATGATTATCAGGCAAGATCGCTACCACCTAACCTACACCGACAGATCCTGCAATTGTTTCAATTATTGATGCTGGTACTTACGTGTACTTTGTAACGATCCACAGGGTTCTGTCACTTTCTTAACATGCCAAAGTTGTCAGTTAGGTATTTTACATACTTTTTCGCACTTTTGTCTCATTCCAAACAATAAATTTTGTTGTAACGAATGATATATTGATTATAAAAGTTTGTTTACATACGAAATTTGAATACTAAAGGAACATATATTTTGTTTTGCGTAAATCTGCACACGCCAACGCAATAGGAATTCCTGTATCAACTAACGAAATCTTGCCATATAAAAATATGTATTCTTGCAGCCGTAACGTACATGTCCGAAATGTCATAGGATGTTGTTGTTTTGAGGCAAAGACCCTCATGCTGTAAAGATACGACTCACTGCCAACACTTGGGCAGATAGTAATTTTATAAACATTTGTTTTTATTGTTAGTTATTGAAGGCTAATAACTACTTGTAAATTCATTAGAATATTATTAACGAATTTCTATGCTCTTATTAAATAATTCTGAGAAACATTTAGTGACAGAAATTTTGTAATTTTCATGGAGGTTAGATGTTTGTGAGCCTGTGAAGAGTCACCTGACGCGACATCACAGGCAGGTATTTTTCTATTTAAACCGTATGGCGTCCGCCAGCAAGGAGAGCAGAACAGAGCAGGTTTTTGGTACAATATGAGCAGCGGTTTGTGAGGAGAAGTTGTTGTAAAACTAAGTGCTCAGTTGGTAATGTGATGTAAAGTACGGAGAACTTTGTTTATATACAGCAAGAGTTTCATTGTGGGAATACATTAGTGTCGGCCATCTATGTATAAGACTTTATGTACTACAAAAATGTTACGATTTTTACACAGTTTAAATATGTTATGGAAGAGGTTCCAACTGGTTAAGGTAAATAAAACTGCAATATCATCATCTAAGAGTGGTTGCATGCCCACCGCCATGCAGAAGATCCCACCTTTGTTTGCTAATGTACTGAATGGGCATTTTCAGAGTTTGTGTTATGCTAACTGAGAAACATTTGACCGACCCTTTATCCCGAAGGGACTGATAACCACTGCAGTTTAGTCCCTTCTAAAAATAACAACTTTATTCCACATGAAACCCTTCAACTTACGAGGTGCATTCAAGTTCTAAGGCCTCCGATTTTTTTTTTTTTTTTTTTTTTTTCCTAATTACCTACTCACCCGAAATCGATGAAACTGTCATTACTACTCGACGTAATCGCCCTGCTGACGTACACATTTTTCACAACGCTGACGCCACGATTCCATGGCAGCAGCGAAGGCTTTTTTAGGAGTCTGTTTTGACCATTGGAAAATCGCTGAGGCAATAGCAGCACGGCTGGCGAATGTTCGGCCACGGAGAGTGTTTTTCATTGATGGAAAAAGCCAAAACTCACTTGGAGCCAGGTCAGGTGTGTAGGGAGCATGAGGAATCGCTTCCAAGTTGTTATCACGAAGAAGCTGTTGCGTAACGTTAGCTCGATGTGCGGGTGCGTTGTCTTGGTGAAACAGCACACGCGCAGCCCTTCCCGGACGTTCTTGTTGCAGTGCAGGAAGGAATTTGTTCTTCAAAACATTTTCGTGGGATGCACCTGTTACCGTAGTGCCCTTTGGAACGCAATGGGTAAGGATTACGCTCTCGCTGTCCCAGAACATGGACACCATCATTTTTTCAGCACTGTCGGTTACCCGAAATTTTTTTTGCTGGCAGTGAATCTGTGTGCTACCATTGAGCTGACTGGCGCTTTGTTTCTGGATTGAAAAATGGCATCCACGTCTCATCCATTGTCACAACCGACGAAAATAAAGTCCCATTCATGCTGTCGTTGCACGTCAACATTGCTTGGCAACATGCCACACGGGCAGCCTTGTGGTCGTCCGTCAGCATTCGTCTCACCCACCTCGATGACACTTTTCGCATTTTCAGGTCGTCATGCAGGAGTGTGGCCACAGAACCCACAGAAATGCGAACTGTACAACAGTCATTCGCCGATCCCCCAAAACAATTCTCTCCACTTTCTCGATCATGTCGTCAGACCGGCTTGTGCGAGCCCGAGGTTGTTTCGGTTTGTTGTCACATGATGTTCTGCCTTCATTAAACTGTCGCACCCACGAACGCACTTTCGACACATCCATAACTCCATCACCACTTGTCTCCTTCAACTGTCGATGAATTTCAATTGGTGTCACACCGCGCAAGTTCAGAAAACGAATTATTGCATGCTGTTCAAGTAAGGAAAACATCGCCATTTTAAGTATCGAAAACAGTTCTCATTCTCGCCGCTGGGAGTAAAATTCCATCTGCCGTACGGTGCTGCCATATCTGGGACGTATTGACAATGAACGCGGCCTCATTTTAAAACAATGCGCATATTTCTATCTCTTTCCAGTCCGGAGAAAGAAACATCGGAGGCCTTAGAACTTGAATGCACCTCGTACAAAACTTCAAAGTCTATTTTCTCCAAAATTTTTGATAGTTGGGTCGAATGGCTTCGGCTAATTGTTATTTAAATTCTGAATTTCACGTACCATAATTATAAAGACATTCTAAAATCCGATACCCATGTGGTCTACTTGTTAGAGTGGAACACCATGGGGCTACTGTAATAGTGAAAAAGTCACCCTCGTTTCCTCTGATATGGTGTGTGATCACCTCTGACGGCCAGTACAGTTGCACACCTGCGTGGCATGGACAGTATACGGTTATCAATCAGCTCTTGAGGGATATTTGGCCATTCCTTTATGAGCGCAATATCCAGCTCTGCTACCGCTGATGGAAGTGCTGCTCTGGCTACAATAGATCTGCCACATGCATCCCAGACATGGACGATGGTGTTTAAGTCCAGTGAACAAGATGGCCACTCCATTCGTTAATTTCCCTCACCTTCAAGCATGTTGTCCAGTAGTGCAGCTCTGTGGGGACGAGCGTTATCGTCCACCAGAAAGAGCCCATCTCCTATAGCACCAGCGCAGGACACAACAAAAGGAACCCGTCGCTATACTTCTCAACACTCAATAGTCAAAGCGCCATTCTGAACGACATAGAGGTCCGTACATCCGGCAATACTGACCCCTGTCTATACCATTCGTCTACCAACATGATATGGTGATGTTTCTTGCATATGAGCAGGATTGATCCGCGTTTCACGTTTTCTGCAGATGAAGGAACGACGATTGTCCTTCTCAACACAAAATTGTGACTCATCCGTGAACGGAACCCGGCGTCATTTGTTCCAATCCTGATATTCCTCCGCCCAGTTTCTGCTGGCTAAACGGTGTCGTGGTTTTAAGGGACACACACGACAGGCCTCCGTGCGTTGAGGCCACATTCTAAAAAGTCGGACTGTTTTGTATTGATACTGCGCGTCCTGTTGCTGCCTGGGGGGTTCGTTGCAGTTCAGTTGCATTCAACCTTCTAAGGGCTGTTAACTGGAGATAACGGTCATCTCTTGTTGATGTTACCCGTGGACGACCTTCGCCTTGCATTCTTTTAACGGTTCCTGTTGTCTGAAAAAGCGTCCACTTCCTAGAGATTACACTGTGGGACACTCCACTTTCCTCTGTATATGTTCCGCTTACAATCCTCCTATGGCTCTCCATGCCATAGCTTCAGGTGAGTCACATTCTCATTGCATTGCACTACCTGCTCGCTATATTATCTGAACCCAACTGGTTGTGTAATTCGTTTCGTAAACCCATGTCAACACCCCCCCCCCCCCCCCCCAGAAAGCAAATTCCTGTTATTACCACTATCTCAGTAACTGTAACGCTGTTATCTGCACTCCGTAGAAGCGGCAGAAAGACGTCGAACCATTTTACTTCATTCTGCCGGTGACAATATTTCAGAACCTAGATATCTCAACTGATGCAGTAATTGTGTTGACCAGAGAAGTTTGTAAGCCAATGTACTGAAGACCACTGTAGTATGGTCCCGTAAATTTACTGATATTTGAGTTTGATTGTGGCTAGCTGCTTAAAAGCAGGTCATACTTAAAAATACAGGGTGGAATAAGTTAAAATTCTAATTAACATTTTCTTTCAGTGGGCGAACACAAAATATTACTTTGGAAGAGGAAAGAAGTAAGTACGAACCAGTGACGAAACTGAACGGTGTGAATAAATTACCCCCACTACTCTGATTATCAGTGCAAATACCAATTTATATTGTTAAGACAGACTTTAAGTCGGCATCACTGCTCTGAGCCCTTATTAGATGGTGTATCAACATGGTTTTGTTTATAACCTCAAAAATACATTTCAAGATGGCGAATCTGCTTGAAAGTTCCTCGTTAGTTGAACAACGTTTTGTTATCCGGTTTTTTTAATTGCTGAAGGCGAGAAGGTAGTGAATATATACTGTAGAATGTCTAAAGTTTATGGTGTGGGTTGTATGAATAGTGCAAATTTTGACAGGTGGTTGGAGCAGTTCAAAAATGTTCACGACTCAGTGACTCACGAGCACCACTCCAGCCGACCAGTTGCAGTTTCAGCTCCCTCACTTGAATGTCGAATTGATGATATTATTCATACCGGCCGCATGAGACTATGGAAATGATTGTTGATAAGTTCATGTTAGTACTGCTACAGTTCATAAATTATCTGTAACAAGCTGAAGTACCGCAAAACGTGTACAAGATGGGTCTCAAAGGAGTAGACTTTGTACACAAGGAAACGCGGTTGATAGTGAGCACAGAGCTAAAGGAACATTATGAAAGAAAAGGTTAGCACTTAATCAACAAAATTTTAACTTGTGGTGAATCTTGGGTTCACTCTTATGAACCAGAATCAAAAAGGCAGAACATGAAGTGGGAGCCCACCAACTCACTCACACCTGTCAATATATATAACAAAAATTCAGTGTCAAAGCATCAGCAGGAAAAGTCATGTTGACGGTGTTTTGGGACGCTGAAGTTTGAGTTTTTTGTGATTATCTTGAAGAGCGTCGGGTCCTATGGTCTTGGGGTAAAGTGCAGGATTGGAAACCGAAGGTCGCGGGCTCGAAATCCGATCGGCCTTCGGAATTTTTCAGTCTCGTTTTAACCCGTCATTCACCTCTCAACGATGTGAAGAGTCGCCGGAAACGAGACGTTGTTCAGATTTCAAGATAAGCTATAGGTCCCCTATCTCCGGTTGGATATCTGGGATAGGCTAGGGAAACGCAAGTCGCCGAAGTGGCGTCCAATTGAAAGACTTGCACCAATGAACCAAACGAAATCAATACGAGCAGCGCACAGTTAAGAGCCAATACTACTCGGATTTGCTTTTAAACAAGGTGAATCCGGGCATGAGACGGAAACGTGATGGATCTCATAGGAGGGTTATGATTCTTCATCAAGACAACGTACGTCCTCATATTGCACAACTAACGCGTGGAACCATCGACAAAACGGGTTGGTAAGTACTGCCTCATCCCCTGTTACAGTCCTGATTTAGGACCTAGTGATTTCCATTTGTTTGGTGCACTGAAGAAGGCATTACATAGGAAGAGGCTCCAGGACGACAGGACGTGAGAACGTTTGTGGAAAATTGATTCAAACATCAAGATAAAGAGTTCTTTGCAGCCGGAATAAAAAAGCTTGCAGCCAGTTAGAACAAGCGCACAAATGAAGGGATTATGTTGAAAACTGGAAAAAGTATTGTTTTGTAAAAAAAAAAAAAACAATTTTTTTCTCCAGATTAATTACTGAATGACCAACATATTACGCCATCCACTCATGACTCCCGGATAACGCGACCGCTCGTGAAAAGCGGGAAATACGCTTGCAAGGCTGAAGGTCATTTTCAGTGGTTCCATCAATAGACACGGACCTTTCATATCGTACTTAAAAATCCACAGCAAGGATTTGCACTTATCGACAGTGGACAGTGTGGGCGTTATGGAAGTTCTGGTCGATCCGGCAGTCGTGCACCGATAGCGCAGTAGTTAACACGACTGCTCGCGGAACGTGGGAAATGCTGGTTCGAGTCCCGATCCAGCATAAATTTTCATCCGTCACCAATAAATCGTACATCTGACGATGAATCATGTTTACAGTTGGGCATACATGTCTAGTATTTAATTTGGGAGCTGTAGCCGCCGCATAGTCCACTTCTTCAGACCATGTCTGAAGGGCATTTACATTGCTTCCATCATTAGCCAAGGACACTTCATATCGTATGGAAAACTTTTTCCGATGACAGTGTATTTTATAGTTTGATAAACTGAAATAAAGCACGAATAATCCGCGACCTCTAAAGATTTCTCTTTTCAGTATCTTCTGACTTTGGCAGTGGCGAATATAACATACATTTTGGAGAGGGGGGGATGCAAGATTAATGTAAAGATAAGTAATTTTAAGTAGACACCCCATGATACTTTGGAGCAGTTCAGATGTTCAAATATTTGTAAATCTACGGGACGCTTGGTTATTAGTCCATAGCTTACAAACCACTTAAACTAAGGCAAACTAACCTAAGGAAAACACAAACACCCATGCCCGAGGGAGGACACGAACCAAAGACAAAGAACCGCTGCGCGCACCCCATGACGGCGCCTCAGGGCGCACGGTTAATCCACCGCGGCTTTGGAGCAGTTTTTCTGCTTATTTTCAGAGGATAATTTGTACTGAAGCCTCTTTTATTTTACTGAGATCAAGTTTTTGTTGTTGACATTAATTCAAAAAGTATAGTTACTTTAAAGAAGTTGGCACGAATTACACACTCCTAACACCTCTTTAGCCGGCCGCGGTGGCCGAGGAGACTGAGGCGCTCCAGTCACGGTCTGCACGGCCACTATGGTCGGGGGTTCGAATCCCCCCTCGGGCATGGACATTTGTGCCGTCCTAGTTCGTAAGTAGTTTGTACGTTTAGGGACTGATAACCCCGTAGTTACGTCCCATAAACTATACAAACATTTGAACATTTAACACCTCTTTATCCCTCCAATACAGGGAAGTATGACTGTCAAAATGTTCATATGTTTGTAAACATGTTGGACCAAACTGCTACGGTCATCAGTCCCTAGACTTACAAAGAACTGAAACTAACGTACACTTCGGAGAACACACACACACACACACACACACACACACACACACACACACACACACATACAAACACACACACATGCGCGAGGAAGGATTTGAAACTCCGGCGAGATCGACCGCCCAATCCGTAGCATGACGCCTTACACCACGCGGGTACTCATGCACGGCGAAGCCTTCACGTATCATTCGTTTAAATAATTTTGATACTGTATTGATTCGTTTTCTTTATATCCATTATTTCAGGGGGGTGGGGGGCTAATAATTTAAAAAGAAAGCGGCTTCTATCTGACGATTCCTAGGGTTAACAGACGTTCTTTGTTGAGGGATATAATCCCCTGTTTGCACCCCCAAAATGGCCAAAGCGGGTTTTTACCAATTATCGTGAAATACGAGCTGCGAGAGAGTCAGTTGAAAATATTACGCACGCAACACTGCAAGATAACTCGGCTT
Organism: Locusta migratoria; assembly: GCA_026315105.1. Lineage (NCBI taxonomy): Eukaryota > Metazoa > Arthropoda > Insecta > Orthoptera > Acrididae > Locusta > Locusta migratoria. The sequence continues at coordinate 294,035,286 of CM048748.1, forward strand.
CCAATAATTTCAAATTAGATATAAAACAGGTTTGTACATTTTTTACGAGGCGCATCCAGAAAGTAAATCCCCGTTTTTTATTTATTTATTGATTTATTTATTAATGTATTTATTCTTTACATGGTTACATGACAAAGTTTATTGCCAACAGATACATCAATGTGAGTTTTTTCACCAAAACAATTGAGAGACTTGTCATATCGTGAATCAACCTATTTTTATACATGTGTCTTAGAAGCCTGCCGCCTAACAAAGGAACCAGCGTATGACAGTCGAATTCAGTTCTTCGTCGTCAGAACGCTGGAAGTCCCACTTAGAACAATAAGCGTCGAACACTTACAGTAGCCGCGGTAGAATGGTCGAGCGCTCTAAGGCGCCTTGCTGTGGGGCGCGCGATTCCTCCCTCATGCATGGGTGTGTGTGTTGTCCTTAGCATAAGTTAGTTTAGGTTTGTAAACAGCAGCTAAGTCCCTTTAAAAAAAAAAAGAAAAGAAAAAAAAAAACAGGAGGTATTGCGCGTCTGGATACGACTCGGCACACAGCAACCGTTTTGCAGAACTTTGGCTGGGAAGTGTGATCATCAAGGCCCGGATTTTAATTACCTAAAAAACAATGATATATGCAAGCATTTATCACCTAAAACTTATAAAAATATGACCTTAAAAAAGTAAAATATGACTTAATAGAAGTTTATTTGAAGCATTCTTGTTTCTTTATTTTATATTTTATTTGCCATAAAATAATACAAAATTCCCTTCTCCAAATATTGTAAGTATAGTTCTTTCTTTCTGTAGGGTTTGAGGCTAATTAGCACATATTTTTTAAACGTCTGAATCTTTATTTTCTAAACATCAAGTACAGTGAACAGGAGATCATCTATCGAAACAGTAAAACAATATTTTTATTTCTGCACACAAATTATTTAAAGCACTTTACATTATTTAATACCGTCTGTTAATCTTCAGTATCTGCAAAGTTGCACTAGATCACAAGGTACATTTTCAGGTTTTCCATTGTCAAAGATCTACGGTTGTCGCTGAGTATAGTTTTGTACCCGGAAAAGCTCCTCTCCACAAGACGTCACTGGAGCGTATTTGAAGGCAGCCATGGCACTACAGGTCAGCTTTGCTTCACTATCTTCAAATGTTGCGGCACTCCCAGAAAGACTGTCACTAATTTTACAAATTGTAGAATATCAAGGATTTCGTTGTAGAACACTTTGCAGTTTGTTTTTCGCTTTGTGAGCCACATGACCATAGGGTCAATCCAACTCACTCTGCACATGTTGCACAATACTCAGGGCCTCACATAGCTGAGTGCCAACAGCTTCCAGTCGTTTGATGACTTTTGATATCACTGAAAAATTGGCGTTGATGTATGCCAAGTTTCCAGTCAATGTATCTGTAAATACGTCTTTCGCAGTTTTGATAGCACCTGATTCATCGCTATCAAGCTCACAGAAGATTGTCTTTATTTGGGTGTAGTTGGTGCAGTAATACTCAGGAGCATTAAGCCAAGAAACCCAACGTGTAAGAACAGGTTTAGGTGGGAGGGGTGTTGAAGGTGCCTGTTCCTTGAATTTCTGCACCCGTAGCGTAGCCACAGGAAATGAATTTGTCCACGTCAGGGTAATTTGATCGTACCTTATCAGCAACTTTGTGCAACGCACGTGCAAGGCAAGTGGCATATACCATACTCGGGTAGAGAATCTGAAGTCCTTTGGCTGCTTTAGCCATATATGAAGCGGCATCTGTTACAAGCAGCAGAACGTTGTCTCTTTTCACACCATCCAGCCACAGTAGCTTCAGAGAGTTGTCAAACAAAATAGCAATCGTCGAATTGTTTACTCTATCGAGAGCTTCACACGTTAGTAGGAAAATATCTCCAGGCCCATCAACTTTTAGAACACCGCCAACAACATTTACAATATACCGCCCACTAAAATCCGTATTTTCATCTATCGACAGCCAGATAGTTTGCTCAGCAACAGTAATTCGTATTTTGTTAAGCACATCATTGTAGCATACCGATAAATAGTTCTTTCTCAGTGTAGATTCATCTGGAACTGGATGTGTTGTGTACTTCTCCAAGAATCGTCTGAAGCATGGATTATTCAGCTTTTCCTATGGGATGTTGCAGGACACCATCATCTCACACAAATCCTTGCAGAATGATTGCACGGTTGAAGATTGACATGTCTGTTCAAATAACATTTGTCTGCTGTTATTTTCATTACTTCGTTTGGCGGTATTACAGTGTTGTTGCACATTAAAGCGCTTTTCTACACTATAACTTCACACAGTTTACAAAATAGTAATTTCCCATCAGTACTAAAGAAGTTATCTCCAAATTCTCGAACAAATCCTCGCAACTTCACGCTGTCTGAGCACTTTGCTTTAGGCATGATGAACAAGGCACAGGCTGTATTCAAACTGGTTACTGTGAATACCTGCGCGACTGCGATTATTATTACGACAGAAGCCGCCCTTGTTGGCTCTGAGAGTGTATTGTCGACTCTGCGCAACAGTGTTTTATGTTCGTGAAACGATTGTCGTGCTACACTGCTTTTCTACTACAGCCCTGAGAGATAAAGCTCTGTACCTAATTTATCTGTTTATGTTTCATAATAACACTTAAATATTGTCTCATGAGCAACATATTCATTTTCTTATTCCTGTATCCCGAAAGATACAAGAGAAACAGTATATGCATTTTGGCAAAATTTGGCGACAATATGACCTGTTATAATAAAGGTTAGACGCAATATGACCTATTACAAAAATATGTTGAAATATGACTTTATATGCACAATTAAAATACATTTTTTCTACACTAAAATGCCTGGATTTGTGTATATATTGTTCTAAAATTCACCCTGAAGTTCAGAAAAAAATATGACTTGTCATTAAAATCCGGGCCCTGGTGATCATACAGTATACAATCCTGATCTTGTTCCCGGCGATTTCCAGTTTTCTTGCACGTCAAGAAATTTCTTTCCTCTGGCCTGCGTTTTGATAATGACGAATAGCTGAAAACGATTGTTACGTGCTAGTTCCATTCGCCAGCGGCAGCCTTCTGCGACTCAGGAATATAAAGGTCCCATGATATGACAAGGGTCTTAATTCCATTGGTGATTATGTCGAAAAATAGGTCGAAGATTTTTATACCTGTTGGCAATATTGTCATGTAAGCAAGGTACTTTTGTTTTAAAATGAGAGGGAAATATATTTTCTGGATGCGCCTAGTGTGAATTTCGATACCCGTATGTTCTCTTTTCTGATGACTGGCTCTTGCTAACCCTAGATGATTTCACTACCGGAACACGCATCGTTATTCCTCATTCTACTTCTTGTTTAATGGCACAATAAGAATAATGACAATAATAATAATAGTTTCAGAGTAAGTTGATATGACGTCTTTTGTCAGTCACATCTTCGGGGTCGCCGTTCACGCGACCTAAAACCCTGTACAGTTTATTAATTTCTTTAGTTAGTAGGAAATGAACTTTTATGATACACAACCGTATACGGAAATACACTTAAAATTAGTACATTTCTGCGATATACGTAGTGGCATGGTTGGGCCAGAAATTGTTGCCGAGTTCAAATGTTTGTGGAGCTTAAGGGACAACTACGGGGTCATCAGTCCCTAAACTTACAAACTACTTGTGTACTAGCTTATACTAAAGACAACACAAACGTCCATGCCCGAGGGGGGATTTGAACCCCCGACGGTGAACGGCCTCGCGCATCGGAGCATAGCGCCTCAATGCGCTTGGCCACTCCGCCGCGGCTGTTGTCGAGTACCACGGGAGGGTCAGTTGACTAATGGTAAGAGGGATTTATTCCAGGGCGTCCATCCGTACCGTTTTTTTTATTTATTTTTATTTTTTTCGATAATGTCCCGCTGTCCCTTTTTTTGTTTTTTTTGTTTTTTTTGTTTTTTTTTTTTGTTTTTTTTTTTGTTTTTTTTTTTTTGTTTTTTTTGTTTTTTTTTTTTTTTTTTTTGGTGGGTCTTATTAACGAAAGTATTTTATGCTATCAGATGATTAATGTTCAATTAATTGTGCTAAATATATACTCTAGGAAGAACTGCCTGTACAAATCGTTATCATACTAGGTTTATTTTCTGTTACGTTCCACGATTATTTAAAGGTATGAAGACTTTTAGCACACTATTTACTAGTTACATAGAAAGAATTCAGAAAGAACAACACGCAAAGCAAAAGCACTGTTGGTACTACTGTCAGTGCAAACTAAATTGACACTCAGCGCGGTAGCGGATGGAAGCAATCAATTTCTCAAAGTGCTTTAATTTCTCATTTAAAGTCGCTCCCATCAGTCACTGCTTCGAGTATCTAGTTAGTTCGCATGCAATAGATTCATGTTATGTTTTACTTTCGAATGGTTGTGGTAAGCAGCCTGAAGACGCTGTAGTAGATACGTGAAAGATGTAAATCTGTGCAGTCACTGTTTCATCATCCCAAAACGAAAATGTACTTTTAACAGCAATAAAAAAGTAAGTTTCCTTTTATCACTGGTAGCGGAGAAACTGCAAAATGTACGTTGTGCAAATCAAAATTTGCTATTGGGCGTCGTGGAAGGTCTGACATTGTGAATCACAATAAGACGAAGAAACATCGCATGAGTGTTCAAAAGAAAAGCGCAAACAAAAGTGTGAGTGACTATTTCACAATAGTAAAAACATCAGTATGAAAAACATTTTCATTTGGTGGAGTTTTGTCTGGTAATCCCTTGGTCCAATGCTGCTGTGGAACGTGTGTTTTCCTTGGTGAACTCTTTGTGGTGAGATGAATAAATAAATAAATAAACAGAACGAAAGATGAAACAGTGAAGGCCTTACTTATTGTCAAAACACACTTTAATGGTGTATCATGTGCTGACTTTCATAAGACCGTGTCAAAAGAAAATGCACTTCTTGATAAAATACATAAAAGTGAAAAGTATGGTAACAGTGCAGCAGAAGTAATGTAAACAGTCATTTGAGCAAAAGGTAAACGTCAGTGTCTATTAAATTTTGCCAATACAAATTGTGTCCCGTTTTTTTCCTTAATTGTCCCAGGCTTTTTCCAGATTTTTAAAAAATGTACCACTTTCTAATAAAAATGAAATGAATACCCTAGGTTTATCGGCAATTCACAGGTAAAAGGTTGTCACTACTTCCTACATGCGGGGTTTTAACGCGACGATGCCAAGAGCGGACTCTTGTGGGGGAGGTATGGAGTTAGCCGCCCACGCGCATGAGCGACGCTAATGCCATCTGGCGCCTGCCGTAGAACTGCCGCGGGCAGAGGCGGCGCAACCGCGGCACGCTTCGGATGGACGCTCGCGCTCGCAGTAATGTTGCGGCCCCAATGGAGACCGTCTACGCCGCCGTCGGTGGCGACCCAAACGCGACACAGCGGTAAGTCGCAGAGCGTTTTCACAACTCACTGTTGTCGAAACTGACAAAAAGAGGAAAAAAAAAACTGTCCCAATAAAGTTTTATTCGCCTTACAAGTAGATAATTTGCTGGGCTCATTTAAAATTGAAAGTGTATCTCAGGTAACATGATTCTGCAGTCATGCCTGTTATTTTAGAATTAGAAACATTAATAAACGTAACGGATAGAAGTGTGCAGTGGCTGAAGTATGACCACAAGAAGCTGAATACAGCGATTTTGTGGAAAGTCCTGCATCCACACGTCTTTTTTTTTTTTTTTTTTTTTTTTTTTTTTTATCCTAATAACCATGATAGATCCGTATTATGCGGTGTAGGGATGGATGTACGCTCCCTGGCATCTGCGACAAGTTTTTAATTAACGAACAGGGGGACAGTTAGAGAACCAATTAAATCGTATTAATACAAGCACAAATGTAAATAAATAAACGGAGATCTAGTTCTATCTTAACAACCGGTATTACTAACAAGTATTCTCAAAGATGGGAAAATATTTAATGTTAAATAAAATATGCAGATTAATAAATAGATAATTTTAAAATATTACTGTGTCCTCAATGTAAGTATTTCATACAAACTAAATAAGTCCGAAAGTTGAACATAACTATATTTAATTTCTAAAAATAAACAGCAGGAATTTTCCTGTGCGTGGATGATTCTATCGGTAATCAACAAAAGAAATTATTTTATAGATGTGTCTGTTCTTTAGTATAGTCGACTCCGTATCAATAATTGCGTATATAGATGTCTGGTTAAATCCGCCTTATGCACGACGCCTTGTTTTAACACCTAAACATGTTTCGGCACCTATTGTGCCATCTTCCGTGGGTTTTTCCCTTTTATTTTCTAGAATAACATGTTACAGATTTCCGTTATACAATCGTTTGGACGAGTTATTTGATTTGACAATATTGTCAGTTATCAGTCAGTACAGTGCCAGCTGTTGTCGGTGCCTCATCACCCAGAGCGCTAAGTGTCATAATTTAATTGCGTGAAATTTCGTTGCCAGTTAATTTCTTAATTTTCGTTAGTGTTTCTGTTTTTAAGAGTTTCTTCTGACCTACTTGTCATATTTCATTTGTGCTACTGTTTAAGAGTTTATTCCCGCATATTTTGATAAATACCGTTGTGTATTGTTTTCGTCTGCTGTAAGCTACATGATTTAAGTGTGATATCGTCACTTCCTTATTTCGTGTTCTGCTTTAAGAAAGCTTATATTCCCGCGCGTTTGATAACACGGTATTCCATAGATATTCTTGTTTTATTTTGAAATCTGCCCGACTCCGTTTCCTTGTTTTGACTGTGTAGTTAGCACTAACCACAGTTCACTCAGCTGCCAGCCGTCTTTAGTAAAGTACTAGGCTAGTTAAAAGTTAATTATTTAGTTTTCTACTTTCTACAGTTAATTGTATCGATAGGATGGATAGGATGTGTGCCTGCTGTGGGCGGACGCAGGAGGAGTTGGCCGCAGTTCGCGAACAGCTGAGCGTGCTGTTGGGTACGGTCATCCGTCTTCAGGTTGTTGTCTCGGGGTGCAGCGATGATGGGGAGTCTGGTGCGTCGAGTGGGACACCTCGGATGCCTCATGCTTCGCTCTCTGCCCCTGCTACCGAGGCACCTTCAGGTGTACCGGAAGTGGTCGAGCCGCCCTCTCCGCGAGGAGAGTGGCAGGTTGAACGGCGTTTGCGTCGCTCGAGACGGAAGGCCAATGTGGAGGCTGACCGTCCGTCCACGCCCGATCGTCCTGTGAGTGAACGTGTGGTCACTACTTCAGCAGGGTCCGAGCAGGTGCACGGGGAGAGGGGATTATTAGTTATTGGGAGCTCCAATGTTAGGCACGTGATGGAGCCCCTTAGGCAGATAGCGTCGAGATCCGGAAAGAAATCCAACGTGCACTCGGTGTGCCTGCCCGCCTCATCCGAGATGTGGAGGGTGCGGGGTGCGGTCGACTGCAAGTCGTGGCTCACGTCGGCACAAATGACGCTTGTCGCTTGGGTTCTGAGGACATCCTCAGGTCCTACGGGCGGCTGGCGGAATTGGTGAAGGCTGTTGCCCTTCGCACGCGAGGTGCAAACAGAGCTGTTGATTTGTAGTATTGTTCCCAGAGTTGATCGGGGTCCTTTGGTTTGAAGTGGAGGGTCTGAAACAGAGGCTTCGCCGACTCTGTGACAGTCATCACCGCAGATTTCTGGATCTGAGTTATCGGGTGGGTAATTGTAGGACGCCCCTAGATAGATCAGGGGTGCACTGCAATAAGGACGCGGCTACTTGCGGAGTGCACATGGGGGTTTTTCAGTTTAGGCGCTAACTCTGATGAGCACTCGTCTCTCAACATTAAAACAGCGAATTCAGGCCGCGGTCCTCTAAAAAATTCGAACATCAAAATATTAGCCGGGAACTTTCAAAGTATTAAAAACAAAGTTCCAGAGTTTGCCGCGCTTCATTGAAATTATTGTGCTCAGATAGTTTTAGGCACCGAAAGCTGGCTAAATCATGATGTGGCAAGTTCAGAAATATTTAGCGAGGCGTGGAAAGATAGATCGGACACAACTGGAGGAGGAGTATTCATCGCTGTGGACAAAGATATTTTTTTAACTGATATCGAGGTTGAAAGTAGCTGTGAAGTTATCTAAAAGAAGTAAAGTTAATAGTTGGGTGTTTTTACCGGCCCACCAGTGCTGCTGTAGCAGTTTTAGAGTCATTCAAAGAAAGTCTGCACCAGGTAGTGCTTAGGTATCCAGGCCATGTAATATTAGTCGGGAGGAGACTTAAACCTTAATAGATTAAGATCTCTCTAGTTTCATTTCAGGCAGTACAGACAAACAGTCTTGCGAGCTACTTTTGGACACATTCTCCGAAAACTGTCTTGAGCAGTTAAACCGGCAACCCACGCGCAATGGAAATATTTTAGACCTTACAGCTACGAACAGGTCTTAACTTATTAACGATGTCTGTGTAGAGACAGGAATTAGTGATCATGATATCGTCATAGCGTCGATGGTGACCTAAGTTCATGAGAAGCAATGAAGAAGGCAGGAGCGTATTTTTGTTGGGAAGAGCCGATAAACAAATGTTAGAATCCCACTTAGAAAATGAATGGGCATTGTTTAGTTCCGGGACTATGGATTTAGAGGAATTGTGGACTAAATTTAAGTGCATTGTAAATAGAGGGTTAGAGAAATGTGTGCCTGTTTAGCCGATTAAGGATGGAAAAGATCCACCGTGCTATAATAACAATGTTAGTAAGCTGCTGAGAAAGCAGACTGTTGCACTCTCGGTTCGAAAAAGAACACGCAAATGATGACAGGCAAAAGTTAGTAGAGATACGTGTGTATATAAAAAGATCGATGTGCTTCTAGCAACAATAATTACCACAGCCATAAATTACCAAGATTTTTCGGAGAACCCGAAAAAATTCAAAGCCCATTATACAGTCACTCGTTCATAATTCTGGGGCGGTAATAGAAGAAAGTAAACGGAAAGCTAGTTCTAAATTTAACCTTAAAGAACTCTTTCGCCGGCCGCGATGGCCGAGGGGACTCAGGCGCTCCAGTCACGGTCTGCACGGCCACTACGGTCGGGGGTTCGAATCCCCCCTCGGGCATAGATATTTGTGCCGTCCTTAGTATTAGCTAGTTCGTAAGTAGTTTGTAAGTTTAGGGACTGATGACCACGTAGTTAAGTCTCATAAGCTATACAAACGTTTGAAACATTTTTTGAAATCTTTCACGCAGGAGGACCGCACAAATGTGCCATCAGTCGATCAATGTACTAATTCCGAAATGGAGGACATAGTAATGGGTATTTCCGGTGTAGAGAAGCAGCTGAGAGAGCTAAATACGAAAACGTCTGCTGGTCCGGATGGAATACCATTTCGGTTTTACAAAGAGTATCCTGCGGCATTGGCCCCCTATTTAGCTCGCATTTATCGCGAATCTTTAATTCAGCGCAAAGTTCCTAGTGATTGGTAAAAAGCGCAGGTGACTCCCGTGTATAAGAAAGGAAAGAGAACTGACCCACATAATTACAGGCCAATATCGTGACATCAGTTTCCTGTAGAATTTTGGAGCATATTCTCAGTTCGAATATAGTAAATTTCCTTGAAACGGAAAAGCTTCTTTCTATGAATCAGCACGGGTTTAGGAAACATCGTTCATGTGAAACGCAGCTTGCCCTTTTCTCACATGACATCTTGCGAACCATGGATGAAGGGCGACAGGCGGTTTGTGTTTTTATTTTTTTATTTTTTTTTTCGCCTTCAAAAAGGCGTTCGACGCGGTGCCACACTGCAGACTGCTCACGAAGATACGAGATTATGGAATAGGTTCACAGATTTATGACTGGCTGGAAGACTTCCTAAGTAACAGAAATCAGCACGTTGTTCTCGACGGCGAGTGTTCATCAGAGACGAGTGTATCGTCAGGCGTGCCCCAGGGGAGTGTGATAGGACCGCTATTATTTTCTATCTACATAAATTATCTGATGGACAGACTAAGTTATAATTTGCTGCTGTTTGCTGATGATGCTGTGGTGTATGGGAGGGTGTCGTCTTTAACTGACTGTAATAGCATACAGGATGACTTGGACAAAATTTCTAGTTTGTGCGAAGAATGGCAGCTAGCTCTCAATGTAGAAAAATGTAAGGTGATGCGCATGAGGAGTAAAAGCAATCCCATAATGTCGAATACAGCATTAGTAGTGAGCTTCTTGTTGATGCTGTTGCGTCGTTCAAATATCTAGGCGTAACAATGCAGGGCGATATGAAATGGAACGAACGTGTAAGGACAGTTGCGGACAGCCGATTTTGGTTTATTGGGAGAATTTTGGGAAGATGTACATCATCTGTAAAGGAGATTGCGTATAAAACGCTTGTAAGACCACGTCTTGAGTATTGTTCAAGTGTTTGGTACCCGCAGCAGATTATTTTAAGGGAGACAGAAGCTGTTCAGAGGCGAGCAGCTAGATTTGTTACTGGTAGGTTCGACCAATGCGCGAGTGTCACGGAAAAGCTCCGGCAACTCAATTGGGGATCGATGGAGGAAAGACGACGTTCTTTTCGTGAATTTCTCTTGAGGAAATTTAGAGGGCCGAAATTTGAAGCTGAGTATAGTACGATGTTGCTGCCACGTACTTACATTTCGCGCGATGATCACAAAGATAAGATAAGAGAAATTAGGGCAAGTATGGAGGCATATAGACATTCTTTTTTCCTCGTTCTATTTGGGAGTGGAATAGGAAAGGAAACGCCTAGTAGTGGTACAGTGTACCCTCCGCCACGCACCTTACGGTGGATTATATATATTTAGATGTAGATATACCAGGTGATCAAAAAGTCAGTATAAATTTGAAATCTTAATAAATTACGGAATAATATAGATAGGGAAAAACTAATACACATGCTTAGAATGACATATAGAACCAAAATAATAATAATAATAAATAAATAAATAAAAGAAGAACGTTCAAAAAATGTTCGACAGATGGCGCTGGACAGCAAAACGTCAGTGACTGCGCATGAAAAAACGTGTGTAAAAGGAGCTGTAATGAGAGAGAGAATCAGATGCACCAGCAGTCGCAGCATGTGGACGTTACCTGAAAAGGCGCTTTTGCTGAAGCTTTATTATCAGAAAGGGTAATGTGCTAGTTCAGCGTTACGATCTTATCGCCATAGGAAGGGGATTCGAACGGGTAATGGTCCGTTGACAAATACAGCTGTTAGTCCAATCATATCGTGCACAAAAAGGGCTCAAAGTCGAAAAATTTGGTGTAATTGTTTTTAGTGGCTTATTGTAAGTTTTTTGGGTTGCTGAATACGAATCTGAAGTTTTCCAACAAAAATTCCATCGGCAAATATGAGAAACCATCAAAAAACAACTAAAAAATCACAATTGTCAGTGGTTTTCAGCATATAACTTGCAAAGCAAGCTATTTACACAAAAAGTGTCCCAGTAATAAAATGAAGAGGAGAAAATTACCCACAATTGATGTCTATAACTTTTTTTTTTACGTCGTATGGTTTCCACGTAAAAAGAGCTTTGAAAAAGCGGTAAAATCAGTAAATTTTGGAAAATAGAAAAAAAATTGCATGTTTTTTCGGGTGGATTATTTCATCAGGAGTTCCTTGCCTTTCAACGTGTTTACCTCGCGAACCATGGCAGCAGCTCTTCTTCTTGTCCTTCGTGGCTGCGCACTCAGCTGCGCGCCCACGCTGTCCGTCTCCCTGTGGCTGCGGCCCGCCCCTCCGTCCCACCTTTGCGGCCGCTGCTCTCAAATTTATGACAGGCGAAGGGGGGTGTCTTCCTGCCGAAACACCGAACTGTCCTCAATTCTTCAGTCTGTGTACGTTCGCTGCCGTCATCGTGTTATTTCCCTTTCTCTCAAAGACGTGAAGCTATGTTTGAATGTTTTCGTTGAGATATAGCGCAACAACTCGGGCGCAATGTCGACTGATAAGTGTTTTATTTGTGAAAAAAATTTAGCGGGTAAAACATCTGTCAGAGTACATGTTTCATGCCAGAAAAGTTACATGTTTTCTTCGCAGCTCCAAGTAATAAATAACCGTTGTGCTACTTCAAAGTTATGGATTCAGTATTTCGAAATGATTGCGCTTTTTACACTATTCATTGAAGCTGAAAGAGCAGGAAACTGGAATCTCCATCTCCAAGTTATTTACCATATGCTTCCGTACTTCCATGCAAGCGGACATTTTTTGTATGCAAAATGTTGCCATCTTTACGTACAAGACATGCATAGCTTAAAAGATACAATGAGCGCGCAGGAATACGAAATGTTCACGAGTGGAGGATTTACAGTGCGAAGGACTAGCAAATTCTGGTGTGGAACATGGACTGACATGGCCATTGAGCAGTCCCTAATGAGGGTAATGAAAATTGCTGGGGTGTTGACTCATGGTAGTGGGGTATCCTCTGCAGGTGGACTAAAGGAATGAATTCGCTCCAAAATATTTGTGAAGAAATGGAGAAGATTTGTGGAGTAGGATTCACTAGTTCAGAACAGCACGTGGAGATCAGAGAATCAAGGATCAAAAGGGATGCAGCTGATTCTAAAAAAGCTGATGGACTGGTTTACACAACACTATCCTTTTCCTGATGTCACAGACATCTTATCTCTTACCAATGGCGTTGTAGGAGACAGCACCATAAAATGTCACATGGCAAAGGAGGTTGGACTTCTCGCACTTGACAGAATTGTGGGTGGTGATTTTGAAACTGTTAAATTCTACAGGAAAGATAGAATTTTGCCACTTCCTGCGATGAATAATGTAGTGAAAATTAATGATGAAATCGTCCCCATCAATCCTATGACTATTTTTCAAAGAATGACAATTGCTAAACAGTCTGATGAAGAACTTGAAGAGTTCTTAAAGTACGCACTTTGCCTTATCCATTGTCTATTTTTGATGGGTATGGTATGCGGAAAGGAAAACAGTCTTCATTGTACAAAGTATTCACTCCAACTGACCAGGCAAATCTTCAGTGATATGTGTACGTCATACATGGAGGATACTTGCTGTACAGAGTCGTGTGGACCAGGGGTCAATCATTTTTATCGATTTGTGAGAGTTACAATTCATTTGTTAAGGCAAAGTACAAGGACAATGCTGTAGTTGTCTTCGATGCTTACTCTCAAGAGGGTACTAAATATGCAGAGAGCAAGAAGGTCACGCAGACACATGTCAGTAGATGTCATTTTCGACGAAAGAATGATCCCGATAGTTTCACAAGAGAAATTCCTAATTAATATGAGAAACAAAAGCCGTCTCATTTCAATATTGAAGTGCAACTTTGCAGCAGATGGAATGCAAACGAAGCAGGCACAAGAGGATGCAGATACACTTATTGTAACCACAGCAATTGATCCTGCATAACATAACTCTGTAGTTATTGTAGGTGAAAATGTAATTTTGCTTGTGATCATGATTGGTCGTTGTGAGGGTGTACATTCTAATGTATACTATCTGAAGCCAGGCAAAGGGACAACGCCACAACTGATTTTTTTTCTCCTGACTGCGTACCAGAAAAATCTATTAGTGACAACATATTGTTTTTGCATGCCATGGGAGGATGTGACGGAACTTCGGCCTTGTTCAGAGTAGGAAAGATGAGGTTTCTCCAAACCCTGAAGAAAAAGCCTGCGCTAACCAAGACCATTGAAATTTTTAAAGATCCTGCTGTACATGTTGACGCGGCCACTAATGCTGGTCTACCGTTTCTCACTGCTTTGTATAAATTGATCGTGAAGGAAGCCACGTCCTTGAATAAATTGCGGTATAAACACTACATAAGGTCAACATACAGAACAACAGCCCATTTTGCGGCTCTACCTCCTACCGAGGCTGCAGCACAGCAATATACGTTGAGAGTATATTTTCAAGTGCAGGTAAAATTGAAAATGTGTGCTGGCCCGGGATTCCCCCATTCGGGCCAGCGATCGCCTTAACCCATTGAGCTAAAGTGTTAAGTCACAATTATTGGATACCGAAAATTGTACCCCAAATTACAAATGTTTATCAATATTGGTGACAAAGTACAAAGTGAGTGGGCAACAGATTCTGTGCTCGCTGGTGGGCAAGCTCACTGAAAGCAACAAGTAGAATCTGAAAAGTTCCACCGCTCTATTGTATCCAAATTTTTGAGAAAACAAGAGGAGCTATAAAAAAAGTCATTTAAATAAAAAGAAAAGTTCATTTCATTATCTACAACTTTCTCGCTGACGAAAATTTCCTGACCAAAAACAAAAAAAAGTGGCAGGCAACTAACTTTTTTAATGTCGTAATTTTTATTTCATATAAAAGTAATAGTTTCAATTATTGTTTTTATACAAACAATACGTATCGTACTTGATAAGAACACTGTTGCATTCCTTCAGTTTTCACCTAAGTGAAAATTTTTGTAATTTTTTTCCTATCCTAAGGGGTTCAAATGACAATGTAATTAAGGCGAGCATCTCTTGACTACGCATTTATCGCCTCAACTCCGTTTCTACACCCAACCAAGATGGCTGCCGGGCTTCACTGCCTGTACGCTGATGTAGGCGGTATAGCCTCTATATTATTCTGTGCTCACTGATTAGTTCATTTTCCTCGCAGCATATACTGAAATCACGCAAGGGATCAGGTGTGTAAATGCGTCCGCACTGAAATTGTCAGTTGGGGACGTATGTTACAATTATAGATATGATGCCTGGTCTGGTGTTTTTTAAAGCCATTTAAACTACCCTGTGTAACCATTTTGACATTCCACTGTATTGGCTGAGTTCCGATTTAATTTCATCTACACCAACCGTTTTATTGAACTGAAATCTAATGATTATTCTATCCACTTCCTCAAATGAGATCCTGTTTTCATCATTCCTATCCCATTGTCATTCCGCGAAGGTCTGCTTCTTCCTGCCTTTACACACTATTGTTCCAAGACATTCTCCAGCCACCTCTACTAGTGTGTCCCTGTACCTTGTCCATTCGTCTTCTAATGACTTAAATGACTACGTTCAACCTAGTGGTGTTTTTTGAGGTCATTGTCATGTATTTGTGTCCGATTTCATTGAGCTGATGCTTCTCGACTCAAATGTTTGTAGAACTTATGGGACTTAACTAAGGGGTCATCAGTCCCTAAACTTACAAACTACTCATTAACTAGCTAATATAAGGACGGCACAAATATCCATGTCCGAGGGGGGATTCGAACCCCCGACCCTAGTGACCGTGAAAAACGCGACTAGCGCGCCGCAGACCGCTTGGGCACCGCGGCCGGCCTCTCGGCTCTTATCCTTGTTCATATGAACTTTTCTGTACTTTTGACCTCACAAAAACAATTTTGCTGCAGATTAAATAATCTGAGAACCCTCTGAAAATACATATTTTCCTGACTGCCCCCTAGAGCTCATGACCTGTTATTATACAGTCAAAAACAGATCTGGCCGGCCGCTATGGCAGAGGGGACTGCGGCGCGTCAGTCACGGTCTGCACGGCCACTACGGTCGGGGGTTCGAATCCACCCTCGGACATGGATATTTGTGCCGTCGTTAGTGTTAGCTAGTTCATAAGTAGTTTGTAAGTTTAGGGACTGATGACCCCGTAGTTAAGTCCCATAAGCTATACGTACATTTGAACATTTTGAAAAACAGATCTGGTTCCTCTGCCTTCCCAAGTATATCGGTGGATGTCTTTATACTTAAAAAAGGAGTCCGTGATAACTAAGCCCATACTGATGGCACAGAAATCCAAAATCTGTTTCCCGTTCTTGATGGATTCCTTATCTCTCTAACTTACCTAAAACGTTTCTGTTCGATTTTCTGTCCTGGCATTGTAGTCCCCAACATGCAAAACACTGTCTTTATCCGTTGCTTTAAAAAATATACCAATGAAACCGTTACAAAATCTGTCCATCTTATCTTGATCTGTTCATTCACAGGGGAATACACTGAAACTATCATAATTTTCTTGCTGGAGACTGCCAAATCATTCGGAAACAGTCGTCAGATTTATAGTTGTCATTAAATGTTCATTACATTTCAGGCATAACATGTCTGTAATATTTGCAGTGGTTTTCATATTATTGCTGTAGAACATTTCATTTTACGTAAATCAATTTGTAGTCATCAATTTGTACCTGAAAATATTGGCAAATCCAAGTTCTCCAATTTTCCGACAGGTGTTGTATAGCAGGCATGTTCAGATTGCATCAATGACTAACACAGCCGTTTCGTGCTTGAAGGTCATTTCGACGTGTGATATAAGTACTTGAAGTTTCGTGTAAGATAAATACAGCCAGTCACGAAATCAAAATTGGTTTCAGTAGTGGTTTTATGAAGCCATTATAAGCTTGCCAAACGAAAAGGTCACATATCAGCCACATCTTTTGCCGAAGGTCAAAAATTGCGCAATATTTTCTTATCCATAACACCTGGATGTACAAAGTTTGTTCATAGTATCATTTTTAATCGAAATACAATAATGTTAGTTTTGTCATCGGCCTGTCTGCATTCTCAGCTTGTGGAGAAGACCATTTGATGACTCATTTCTGAAAACATTTTCAACATCCTTCAGTGTTACAAACTCGCTAAAATGAAAACGTGACAGATTACAAACATGAGATGATGTGGAAATATAATAAACAGTAAAAAAATGTAGACAATGAATCAGCACTGAAAGGAAGTGAGATGCGCGTCGACTCTTTCTCATATATACAGGGTGGTCCATCTGAAGTTTCGGAAGATATTATCTCGAAAACTATAAATCGGGTAAAAATAGTGGGTACAACAAGTTCGAAAGCTCAAAGGGAGACATAAAATGATACTACACAGCCTCCAGCTCCCGCCCCCTTGGAGGAGCGGAGGGGGAGGGCAACTTTTAAATGGAAACACCCATTTTTTAATTGCAGATTCGGATTCTCCATAAAAAAAGTAATCTAGTTTTGTGCGAAACATTTTTTTAAGCAATCGAGAAAAAAAGTAAAAAGTAGAAATGGGGAAGAATTATTAGAATTCTCAAAAAAAAATCAAATGTTCAAATGTTTGTAGAGTCTATGGGACTTAACTACGGGGTCATCAGTCCCTAAACGTACAAACTACTTATGAACTAGCTAATACTAAGAACGGCACAAATATCCATGCCCGAGGGGGGATTCGAACCCCCGACCACGCCTCAGTCCCCTCGGCCACCGCGGCCGGCTAGAATTATCCGAGAAAGACTCATCAAATCGATAAAAAAATGTGCACCAATTTTCTCGTTACGCCAAATTAAGCTCTTTTTGTACAAAATGTACTGTATCCCACTTTTAGCGTTATCCAGGAACAACGACATGGGCGTAATAGAATGATGTTCCCATGGGGCGCTTCAGTAGCGTGAGTCCCCTTGCCCCTAACATGTTGGGGTGCTTAATTAATGAAATTAGCCACGAAAACAATGTTCAAACTTATCCCCATTTGCTCCAATACATTGTGGTGTCGCACAAGTACAAAGTGCGCGCCACCTACTTTCGCCGCGCGCCGCCATGCATGCACGGCGCGGCGTTCTTCCGACGACAGCCACGAGCGCCCTCTGGGACAACGCCGCTCGTGGCCACCACTGAAGGACATCGGCCACTTCGCACTGGCACTTCGGACTGAGATAGCAACGAGTTAGGACCTTCGTAATCCGATAGGCACGAGTGAAGACTTTGCTATTGTACAGGCACTAGGCAGGCCTCTAACAACTATGTATAAACATTCTGCAGTACGATGTAAAAGTTAAGTATTGTTACATTCTGTGCAATATATCTCTTTCTAATTTACTCTAGTGTTTATAGTTTCTGGCTGCTCCCCTCCGTACCTGCACCAGCGTGCTGTCTTGTTACTGTGTCGGTCTCGTTGCACTCGGCCACCGACACCTACGACGAGGCTGGGACACAAATGCGGCGACGAAGTCGGGACACAAAAGTGGCGACGAGGAGTGATAGAACCTTGGACCAGCCCGCTTGCAGCAGCCAGACAGCAGCAGTCGGAGCACGCAGAAATTGCTCCCGCCCACCCACCCTTATTATAAGAATTTTGGGGGAACATTTTCAGTTACGTGTTTTGTGGACTTTTTTTGTTGCAGAGCGTCCTCTTTCATATTGCATTTGTGTTTTGTTATAAGTTACTTGTATACGCGGCGCCTAATCGGTCAGCATGGCCACTACCCCGAACCCCAACTTAATGGAAATTATTCAGTTACAGACGGCGCAAATCTCACAACTTCTCAACGCAGTGGCGCAGTTGACGGCAACTCAACAACAGCCGTCGCATCAGCAGCCCACACCTGCCGCCGCACCGCTTCCGACGTTCCGCCAGTACAACGAACGTGAGGAAGAATGGAGCGACTATTTCGCACAGTTTCAAGAACTCGTCGCGGCTCATCAAATTACAGGTCAGAGAGTGAAGAACCTTTTCTTATCGATTGTGGGCCCCCAGACTTTCGTACTATTGCAAAAACTTTTCCCTCTCGCATCTCCTCGTGATGTAGACTTTGAACAAATTGTAGATGCACTGAATGCTCATTATGAGAGAAAAGTTCTTGTAGCCGCTGCACGATACCGATTTTTCAGACTTAAAAAATTACCGCAGCAGTCACACCAAGAGTGGATTACGGAATTGAAGGGCTTAACCCGCCAATGTAAATTTACTTGCTCTTGTGGACTTTCGTATAGTGACGTGATGTTGAGGGATGCGATTACGCAGAATATTCAGGACCCCAGGATTAGAGCAGCAATTCTGAAACAGTCTGACCCCTCCTTAGACAGTGTACTGCAGCTTATAGAAGCGCATGATACTTTTGACTTAGCTGATGTAGAAATGCAAAGCCATAGTGTAAATTCAGTGCGCCGCAACGGACGCTTTCCTAGCCGTAGTTCTCAGTATAGCACTAGTGATTCTTATTTTTCTACCGGCCGTGCTGAACAGTTAGTGAACAGTAGCCAGTGTAAAAGTGCGACACAAAGGTCGCCCCGTCGTGTTAGAAACAGTGATTTGAATAACGGGCGCCAACGCTCATTTCAGAAAAATGTACGTAAATCTTGCCCCCAGTGTGTGTCTCGCCACAAGCGTGCTCATTGCCCTAGTCGCAACGCAACCTGTTATCAATGTGGCAAATCGGGACATGTGCAGTCTGTGTGTATGCAAATTAAAAACTCAAAGAACAGTAACGTTAGAAACAGTGCTTCGCAGAGTGCGAGAACAGTTCATTCTGTAAATGTTATACGGGCTGTGGAATTGAACAGTGCTTTAGTTGGTTCTCAATTACAAGAAATTTCTGCTGCGCCTATGGCAAAACTATATAGTGCACCACGTAGCAAGCGCCGACGAGCGCGTAAAACAGTGCAACGGAAAAGGGTTCGGGACAAGCAAAATGACTATGAACAGTGCATTCCTGTAGCGAAAATAGTGCCTTCTGCAACTGCTCCTTGTAATGGTGCCCAGTACTGTGTAGCTAGTGACAGTAGACATCAAGTAGCTACTCAAAAGTGTAGTGCAGTAGTTAGTGACTCTGTAGTAGCCTCGCATTGCGCGGACGCCGATCCGGCGGTAGTGTCATCTAGTGACAGTGTGGTTAATCCGCTGTGTGCCGAGTATGCGCCGCTTCCTACCGCACGCAACCCGCGCAAGCGCAGAAAACAAACAGTAGCAGACGTTGCCCACATTCGCGCACCTGTCGAGCGCCGAAAGGAAAAACTTTTTGTGAATCTTTCCATTGACAATAAGACTGTGCAATTTCAGCTCGACACTGGTTCCGCTGTTACCTTAATAAATAAAGATACTTATGAACTTCTGGGTTCGCCAAAATTGTCGCCGTCACAGCAAGTGTTAACAGCTTATACAGGTGAAAATATTCCCGTGCTAGGAACGTGTAGTCTGCCTGCCTCTTTTCAAGGTGTTACGAAAACAGTTGCTTTTGTTGTTCTTCAGGCCAAATCTACGCAGAACATTTTTGGACTAGATGCTTTTGACTTGTTTGGTTTATCAATTCAAAGAGATGTGCTTCAAATTTCGTCAATAGTGCCTCAGGATAAAATCAATGCATTGTGTGACAAATACAGTGACTTGTTTTCGCCGGAACTAGGTTGTGCAAAAGGTTTCGTGGCACATGTAACTTTAAAAGAATCTGCAGTTCCAAAATTTCGTAAAGCTAGACCAGTGCCTATCGCCTTGCGTGATACAGTTGCCGAAGAACTTAAACGTTGGCAAGACAGTGGGGTGATTTCTCCTGTTTCTGCGAGTCAGTGGGCCTCGCCTATAGTAATTATACTCAAGCCGTCAGGAAAACTTCGTCTCTGTGCGGACTTCAAATCAACAGTAAACAGTCAAACAATTGTAGACACTTACCCCCTGCCCAGACCTGACGAACTAATGGACAAATTAGGACAGTCTCGCTTCTTTTCTAAGATTGATTTAGCAGAGGCATACTTACAAATTCCGCTTGATGACGAGTCAAAAAAGTTTTTCGTCATTAATACTCACATGGGCCTTTTTCAATTTCAACGCCTACCTTTTGGCAGTTCTTCCGCTCCCGCTATTTTTCAGCGTTTTTTGGAACAGCTGACAGTTTCTGTACCGTGTTGCTCGAACTATTTAGATGATATTGTGGTATCCGGACGTACAGTTGAAGAACATTTAGCAAACCTGGAGTGCCTTTTCAAAGTTTTGACTGCAGCAGGTCTACGTTGCAATAAAGCAAAGTGTTCGTTTTTTCAAACTGAAATAGAGTACCTAGGCCATGTGATTAATGCCCAAGGAATCCATCCCTTACAGTCACATCTTAGAGCAATCAAAGACTTGCCTCCTCCTAAGAATGTGCATGAATTGCAAGCAGTAATGGGAAAGCTGAACTATTATTTCAGGTTTATTCCCAATGCCTCTCAGATTGCAGCTCCACTGCATCACTTACGTAGGAAGAATGTTCCTTTTGTATGGTCCAAAGATTGCCAGGTTGCCTTTGACAACTTAAAGTCTGCACTACTCAGTGATGCATGTCTGATTCCCTTTGACCCCCAGAAGCCTGTAGTGTTAGCAGTTGACGCCTCATCGTACGGTCTCGGCGCAGTAATCTCACATCGTATTGGTTCTCACGATCGTCCTATTGCCTTTGCATCCAAGCTACTGACGCCAACGCAACAGAATTACAGTCAGATAGAAAAGGAGGCCTTAGCAATCGTTTACGGCGTCACAAAGTTTCATCATTATCTGTATGGCAGAAAATTCTATTTGTTGACAGACCACAAGCCTCTCACGTCGTTGTTCTCACCCACAAAGCCAATTCCGCCACGAACGGCACAAAAGCTTCAGAGATGGTCCTTGATATTGTCTAATTATCAGTATGAGATTTTGTACCGACCTACCACTAAACATGCCAACGCGGACACACTTTCCCGACTTCCGGTCGGCCAGGATGTATCATTTGATTCTTCAGAAATGGCATGTTGTCAGATAGACTCCAGAGATGCTTCCGCTGTGGCAGACTTTCCTTTGAACTCTCGTCGGGTTGCACAGGAAACAGCTGCGGATGCGGACTTAAGTGTGGTAGCACGTTTTGTTCGCTTTGGTTGGCCTGCGGGAGCCAAAGACATTGATCGGCCTCTGGTTCGACGTTATTTTGCACAACGTCATGCATTATCTTTAAGTCAGGGTGTACTGTTGTTGCATACCGACAACGACCAAGCAAGAGTGATTGTTCCTCGTTCCCTGCAACGAGAAGTGTTACGCCTCCTGCATCAAGGACATTGGGGCATTGTTAGGACAAAGCAACTGGCCAGACGTCATTGTACCTGGGTTGGTATGGACGCTCAGATAGAGGACATGACATCACAGTGTACTGTTTGTGCGGAGCATCAGGCGGCTCCTCCACAGCGTTTCTCAGACTGGCCACGCCCCAAGGGACCATGGCAACGTTTACATATTGACTTTGCCGGACCTTTCTGGAATACGCGCTGGTTAATTGTTGTAGACGCTTTCAGCAAGTTTCCTTTTGTGATTGCCATGAACTCAACGACAGCTTCTAGTACAATCAGTGCCTTAACATCAGTGTTTTGCATCGAAGGCTTGCCTGAAACTATCGTCAGTGACAATGGACCTCAGTTTGTTAGTGCGGAATTTCAACAGTTTTGTCGTGTGAATGGCATTCAGCATATCACCACCGCACCTTTTCACCCTCAGTCCAATGGTGAAGCAGAACGTTTCGTTCGAACATTCAAGTCTCACATGGAGAAGATGAAAGGTCAGCACTCCAGGCAGCAAGCTCTTCAAATTTTCCTGTCTACGTATCGGTGCATGCCACGTGACGGCCCGTCTCCTGCCGAGCTGCTACACGGCCGCCGTCACCGCACTCTCCTTCACCTGCTGCAGCCTCCCACGCACCGAGTCGGTTCGTATGGCGCTACGCGTTTTCAGGTTTCCACGCCGGTGCTGTACAGGGTGTTTGCTGGAAACAAGAAGACATGGTTGCCGGGCACCATTCAACGCGTGCTTGGGCACAATATGTTTGTTGTACGTTCTTCCACAGGGTCGGAGCTGCGGCGCTACGCAAACCAATTGCGCCTGCACAGACCGCGCGATCCTGTCTCCGGTTTCTTGATTCCAGACCCAGTTCACCGCCAGGGAGCACAACCACATCGTTCGTCCCCGGACTACGAGATCCCTATGGACGTCGACGTACATCCGACGCAGTCGTCGCCGCCGCTGTCGCCGCCGCAGATGACAGCGTCACCGAGAGGGACTCCGGGACCGTGCGGGCCCCCCCAGCTTGGGCCACGCACCTCAGAAGAAGATGACCTGCTCCCTCTGGGCGGGGGCGGGCGCCCTTCCCCAGGTTTCGGCGGGTTCCCTGGAGGATCGCAAGGCGGATGCCGGGGCGCGGACGGCGTCTCGATCCCGGCCTCCGCTACGACGCCCGTCCCACCAGTAACGCCCCCGCCCAGGCCCTCCTCCCAGTGCCGTCGCCGTGGCCCTCAGCCCTACGCCACGACGGCGCGGCGGTTTGGGGGGGAGGGGTGTGGTGTCGCACAAGTACAAAGTGCGCGCCACCTACTTTCGCCGCGCGCCGCCATGCATGCACGGCGCGGCGTTCTTCCGACGACAGCCACGAGCGCCCTCTGGGACAACGCCGCTCGTGGCCACCACTGAAGGACATCGGCCACTTCGCACTGGCACTTCGGACTGAGATAGCAACGAGTTAGGACCTTCGTAATCCGATAGGCACGAGTGAAGACTTTGCTATTGTACAGGCACTAGGCAGGCCTCTAACAACTATGTATAAACATTCTGCAGTACGATGTAAAAGTTAAGTATTGTTACATTCTGTGCAATATATCTCTTTCTAATTTACTCTAGTGTTTATAGTTTCTGGCTGCTCCCCTCCGTACCTGCACCAGCGTGCTGTCTTGTTACTGTGTCGGTCTCGTTGCACTCGGCCACCGACACCTACGACGAGGCTGGGACACAAATGCGGCGACGAAGTCGGGACACAAAATACATAAAGTCATTCGTCTGCAAAAGTTCACCACAGTTTTGAACAGCACAACCCGTGGTATGGCTGTACTCGCTCTTCGAATGCGTTGCCCCACATCGTTTCTGGTTGTGAGCTGTCTTTCATAAGCAGTATTTTTTAAATAGCCCCACAAGAGAAAGTCAGGAGACGTTAGGTCTGATGAACTTTGAGGCCACTGAATTGGTCCGCTGCGTCCTATCCCCCGACCAGGGTACCGTAAATTTAAAACGTGTCGCACGTTATTTGCATAATGGAGAGCTGCTCCGTCCTGTTGGAACCATATTCGTTGCCTTGTTTCTAAATCAACATCTTCCGTTAGCTCCAACAAATCATCAGGAAGAAGTTGTAAATAATATTCCCCAGTAACATTTCGGTCAAAAAATACGGTCCTATCAAGTAGCCGTTTAAAATTCCACACCAGACCATTAACGACCATTCGTGTTGATTCTCAACGAGTCTGTTCAAATGTTTGTTAAGCTAATGAGACTTAACTGCGGGGTCATCAGTCCCTAAAATTACAAACTACTTATGAACTATCTTATACTAAAGACAGTACAAACGTCCATGCCCGAGGGGAGGATTCGAACGTCCGACGGGGAACGGCCTCGCGCATCTGAGCATAACGCCTCAATGCGCTCGGCCACTCCGCCGTGGCAACGAGTCTGTGTCAGAGTGGATTGATAGGGAACCAGCAATGACAATAATGACGATTTTTAACCAATGTTTACGAATGTGGCTTAATCGTTGAACATAACGTATCTAAAAATAAAGTAAAAAACATTGCCACATCTTATCATTTCCAAGGCCCTTTGGCAAAAAAGGACGCGTATTTGCATCTCTTTCGGCGTTAATGCCTGTGTCAGTGTGATATGATACACAAGATATTTATGTGCCTTCAAAATCCTAAAAACAGTTTATTTCGGTATACCAGTTTGTCTTCGAATCGCACTATTTCTAATTTCGGGATCCAGTTGAACACAGGCCAGAACGGTAAAGCCGTCGGCACACGGAGCGTATGTCTGAACGAGTGTGGCAAACGTGACG
This sequence comes from Locusta migratoria, assembly GCA_026315105.1. Lineage (NCBI taxonomy): Eukaryota > Metazoa > Arthropoda > Insecta > Orthoptera > Acrididae > Locusta > Locusta migratoria. Next base: position 294,059,805 of record CM048748.1, read on the forward strand.
AGTTTCTGACGCCACAACGTGCGAACCGCACGTTGGCGAGGCTTGCCAACATGTCGGGCAGTATCAAGAATGCCAGATATTTTCAACGTTCGTCTGAACGATCACCAGTAAGATGTGAGGACGCCACCGACGTCACACCATGTGCTATCCGAGGAGGGGGACAGCTCTTTATGGTAGAGAGATGAAGACGCCATATTGGCCGCCGTATTTCATGGGTTTCATGTGTATAGCTTAAGGTATTATGAATGTATGACATTTCAAGGCAAGTAAAAGTAACTGAGTAAATTGAGAATCCCTCGAAAACCGGTCATTGGAGGTACTATTTGTTGGAATAAATGACTGGAAACGTCTTATATGTGGTTAAAAAATTTCATATTACAGAAATTGCCATTTCAAGGCAAGTCTGATTGAAGATCTGTCAACACGAATTGTTCTTTAATTTGTTGTAATTACATGTCAGCAACCGACATATTGCCAATAGTGTGTACGTCTAGTACCTTCGTTGATTATACACATATATGTTTATGGCCGTAGCGTAGGCACAGAGGTGTTGAATGTAACTCGGAAGACATCTCACGGCGCTGGTTCAGGGCTCCTCGGAAACAAATTCTTTTTTCTTCTTATATTTGGGTTTTCTGATAGGCTCAAAGAAACTGAGGAGTTTTTTAAAGAAAAGGACAAGGACTGTGTTTTGCATGTTGGTGACTTCGATACCAGGACAGAAAATCGAACAGAAGTGTTTGAAAAGGGTTTAGGTAAGTTTGGAGAGGATATGGAAGCTAACAAGAATGGAAAACAGATGGATTTCTCTGCCATCAGTATGGGCTTAGTTATCACAGACTCCTTTTTAAAGTATAAGAACATCCACCGATATATTTGGGAAGGCAGGGGAACCAGATCTGCATCCTCTGATGAGTGAGTTTGTTGAATTAGTCTTGCTAACAGGACAGTTGGCACCTTACTTGGAGTAAAATGTGCACTTTATTGTTTCACGTATTGAATTTTACACGTTCTTAACTTTCTTCTACTGAACAGTAATGCTGATCGTGGAAGAATGATCTTTAAGTTTGACTAAACACGAGACTTTTGCAATAACGTATGCCTCATGTGAAGGCCTTTTCTAATTTTATATCGCACATTTTGTCATGAAACTTTTATAATTCGCTGCACTTATTGACATAACATGCAACTTTTTTAAGAGTCTTATGTTCATAGATATTTTGTTGTTACTTACATAGGCCTATATCACAGAACATGAAGAACATATGAACAAGCGCGGAAATAAGGGATTTAATAGAGGTAAAGCAGGAATTACTTTTTTTCTTTTTTATTTCGTAACAGTGTGATTGCAGAACCTAATGTTGCCGACAGCTGTCGCTAGTGCGGGCTGCGATCGCGTTTAGCTCGTTGACGCACACGCCTCGTATGCACAAGTCGCGCCGTCTCCGAGCGTTCAGCCGCACGTTGGATTCGGCACGTTCAATGCGTTCACACAGACGTTCCATATCACGTGGATGTACAAAATTTGTTCATAGTATCAAAATGTTCAAATGTTTGTGTCAGGCTGAGGTTCGAACCGGGTCTTCTGTTTACTAGGCAGTTACGCTGTCCACTACGCCTCTCGTACACAGTGATCACCACAAATTACGACCAACCCAAGCACGCCTCCTGCCAGACACAAATTTTCAGTTATCCATACACTGATGACGCTGTTCCCATGCCCACACAAATTTTCAAATGTTCAAAATGTTCAAATGTGTGTAAATCTTATGGGACTTAACTACGGGGTCATCAGTCCCTAAACGTACAAACTACTTATGAACTAGCTAATACTAAGAACGGCACAAATATCCATGCCCGAGGGGGGATTCGAACCCCCGACCACGCCTCAGTCCCCTCGGCCACCGCGGCCGGCTAGAATTATCCGAGAAAGACTCATCAAATCGATAAAAAAATGTGCACCAATTTTCTCGTTACGCCAAATTAAGCTCTTTTTGTACAAAATGTACTGTATCCCACTTTTAGCGTTATCCAGGAACAACGACATGGGCGTAATAGAATGATGTTCCCATGGGGCGCTTCAGTAGCGTGAGTCCCCTTGCCCCTAACATGTTGGGGTGCTTAATTAATGAAATTAGCCACGAAAACAATGTTCAAACTTATCCCCATTTGCTCCAATACATAAAGTCATTCGTCTGCAAAAGTTCACCACAGTTTTGAACAGCACAACCCGTGGTATGGCTGTACTCGCTCTTCGAATGCGTTGCCCCACATCGTTTCTGGTTGTGAGCTGTCTTTCATAAGCAGTATTTTTTAAATAGCCCCACAAGAGAAAGTCAGGAGACGTTAGGTCTGATGAACTTTGAGGCCACTGAATTGGTCCGCTGCGTCCTATCCCCCGACCAGGGTACCGTAAATTTAAAACGTGTCGCACGTTATTTGCATAATGGAGAGCTGCTCCGTCCTGTTGGAACCATATTCGTTGCCTTGTTTCTAAATCAACATCTTCCGTTAGCTCCAACAAATCATCAGGAAGAAGTTGTAAATAATATTCCCCAGTAACATTTCGGTCAAAAAATACGGTCCTATCAAGTAGCCGTTTAAAATTCCACACCAGACCATTAACGACCATTCGTGTTGATTCTCAACGAGTCTGTTCAAATGTTTGTTAAGCTAATGAGACTTAACTGCGGGGTCATCAGTCCCTAAAATTACAAACTACTTATGAACTATCTTATACTAAAGACAGTACAAACGTCCATGCCCGAGGGGAGGATTCGAACGTCCGACGGGGAACGGCCTCGCGCATCTGAGCATAACGCCTCAATGCGCTCGGCCACTCCGCCGTGGCAACGAGTCTGTGTCAGAGTGGATTGATAGGGAACCAGCAATGACAATAATGACGATTTTTAACCAATGTTTACGAATGTGGCTTAATCGTTGAACATAACGTATCTAAAAATAAAGTAAAAAACATTGCCACATCTTATCATTTCCAAGGCCCTTTGGCAAAAAAGGACGCGTATTTGCATCTCTTTCGGCGTTAATGCCTGTGTCAGTGTGATATGATACACAAGATATTTATGTGCCTTCAAAATCCTAAAAACAGTTTATTTCGGTATACCAGTTTGTCTTCGAATCGCACTATTTCTAATTTCGGGATCCAGTTGAACACAGGCCAGAACGGTAAAGCCGTCGGCACACGGAGCGTATGTCTGAACGAGTGTGGCAAACGTGACGAGTTTCTGACGCCACAACGTGCGAACCGCACGTTGGCGAGGCTTGCCAACATGTCGGGCAGTATCAAGAATGCCAGATATTTTCAACGTTCGTCTGAACGATCACCAGTAAGATGTGAGGACGCCACCGACGTCACACCATGTGCTATCCGAGGAGGGGGACAGCTCTTTATGGTAGAGAGATGAAGACGCCATATTGGCCGCCGTATTTCATGGGTTTCATGTGTATAGCTTAAGGTATTATGAATGTATGACATTTCAAGGCAAGTAAAAGTAACTGAGTAAATTGAGAATCCCTCGAAAACCGGTCATTGGAGGTACTATTTGTTGGAATAAATGACTGGAAACGTCTTATATGTGGTTAAAAAATTTCATATTACAGAAATTGCCATTTCAAGGCAAGTCTGATTGAAGATCTGTCAACACGAATTGTTCTTTAATTTGTTGTAATTACATGTCAGCAACCGACATATTGCCAATAGTGTGTACGTCCAGTACCTTCGTTGATTATACACATATATGTTTATGGCCGTAGCGTAGGCACAGAGGTGTTGAATGTAACTCGGAAGACATCTCACGGCGCTGGTTCAGGGCTCCTCGGAAACAAATTCTTTTTTCTTCTTATATTTGGGTTTTCTGATAGGCTCAAAGAAACTGAGGAGTTTTTTAAAGAAAAGGACAAGGACTGTGTTTTGCATGTTGGTGACTTCGATACCAGGACAGAAAATCGAACAGAAGTGTTTGAAAAGGGTTTAGGTAAGTTTGGAGAGGATATGGAAGCTAACAAGAATGGAAAACAGATGGATTTCTCTGCCATCAGTATGGGCTTAGTTATCACAGACTCCTTTTTAAAGTATAAGAACATCCACCGATATATTTGGGAAGGCAGGGGAACCAGATCTGCATCCTCTGATGAGTGAGTTTGTTGAATTAGTCTTGCTAACAGGACAGTTGGCACCTTACTTGGAGTAAAATGTGCACTTTATTGTTTCACGTATTGAATTTTACACGTTCTTAACTTTCTTCTACTGAACAGTAATGCTGATCGTGGAAGAATGATCTTTAAGTTTGACTAAACACGAGACTTTTGCAATAACGTATGCCTCATGTGAAGGCCTTTTCTAATTTTATATCGCACATTTTGTCATGAAACTTTTATAATTCGCTGCACTTATTGACATAACATGCAACTTTTTTAAGAGTCTTATGTTCATAGATATTTTGTTGTTACTTACATAGGCCTATATCACAGAACATGAAGAACATATGAACAAGCGCGGAAATAAGGGATTTAATAGAGGTAAAGCAGGAATTACTTTTTTTCTTTTTTATTTCGTAACAGTGTGATTGCAGAACCTAATGTTGCCGACAGCTGTCGCTAGTGCGGGCTGCGATCGCGTTTAGCTCGTTGACGCACACGCCTCGTATGCACAAGTCGCGCCGTCTCCGAGCGTTCAGCCGCACGTTGGATTCGGCACGTTCAATGCGTTCACACAGACGTTCCATATCACGTGGATGTACAAAATTTGTTCATAGTATCAAAATGTTCAAATGTTTGTGTCAGGCTGAGGTTCGAACCGGGTCTTCTGTTTACTAGGCAGTTACGCTGTCCACTACGCCTCTCGTACACAGTGATCACCACAAATTACGACCAACCCAAGCACGCCTCCTGCCAGACACAAATTTTCAGTTATCCATACACTGATGACGCTGTTCCCATGCCCACACAAATTTTCAAATGTTCAAAATGTTCAAATGTGTGTAAATCTTATGGGACTTAACTACGGGGTCATCAGTCCCTAAACGTACAAACTACTTATGAACTAGCTAATACTAAGAACGGCACAAATATCCATGCCCGAGGGGGGATTCGAACCCCCGACCACGCCTCAGTCCCCTCGGCCACCGCGGCCGGCTAGAATTATCCGAGAAAGACTCATCAAATCGATAAAAAAATGTGCACCAATTTTCTCGTTACGCCAAATTAAGCTCTTTTTGTACAAAATGTACTGTATCCCACTTTTAGCGTTATCCAGGAACAACGACATGGGCGTAATAGAATGATGTTCCCATGGGGCGCTTCAGTAGCGTGAGTCCCCTTGCCCCTAACATGTTGGGGTGCTTAATTAATGAAATTAGCCACGAAAACAATGTTCAAACTTATCCCCATTTGCTCCAATACATAAAGTCATTCGTCTGCAAAAGTTCACCACAGTTTTGAACAGCACAACCCGTGGTATGGCTGTACTCGCTCTTCGAATGCGTTGCCCCACATCGTTTCTGGTTGTGAGCTGTCTTTCATAAGCAGTATTTTTTAAATAGCCCCACAAGAGAAAGTCAGGAGACGTTAGGTCTGATGAACTTTGAGGCCACTGAATTGGTCCGCTGCGTCCTATCCCCCGACCAGGGTACCGTAAATTTAAAACGTGTCGCACGTTATTTGCATAATGGAGAGCTGCTCCGTCCTGTTGGAACCATATTCGTTGCCTTGTTTCTAAATCAACATCTTCCGTTAGCTCCAACAAATCATCAGGAAGAAGTTGTAAATAATATTCCCCAGTAACATTTCGGTCAAAAAATACGGTCCTATCAAGTAGCCGTTTAAAATTCCACACCAGACCATTAACGACCATTCGTGTTGATTCTCAACGAGTCTGTTCAAATGTTTGTTAAGCTAATGAGACTTAACTGCGGGGTCATCAGTCCCTAAAATTACAAACTACTTATGAACTATCTTATACTAAAGACAGTACAAACGTCCATGCCCGAGGGGAGGATTCGAACGTCCGACGGGGAACGGCCTCGCGCATCTGAGCATAACGCCTCAATGCGCTCGGCCACTCCGCCGTGGCAACGAGTCTGTGTCAGAGTGGATTGATAGGGAACCAGCAATGACAATAATGACGATTTTTAACCAATGTTTACGAATGTGGCTTAATCGTTGAACATAACGTATCTAAAAATAAAGTAAAAAACATTGCCACATCTTATCATTTCCAAGGCCCTTTGGCAAAAAAGGACGCGTATTTGCATCTCTTTCGGCGTTAATGCCTGTGTCAGTGTGATATGATACACAAGATATTTATGTGCCTTCAAAATCCTAAAAACAGTTTATTTCGGTATACCAGTTTGTCTTCGAATCGCACTATTTCTAATTTCGGGATCCAGTTGAACACAGGCCAGAACGGTAAAGCCGTCGGCACACGGAGCGTATGTCTGAACGAGTGTGGCAAACGTGACGAGTTTCTGACGCCACAACGTGCGAACCGCACGTTGGCGAGGCTTGCCAACATGTCGGGCAGTATCAAGAATGCCAGATATTTTCAACGTTCGTCTGAACGATCACCAGTAAGATGTGAGGACGCCACCGACGTCACACCATGTGCTATCCGAGGAGGGGGACAGCTCTTTATGGTAGAGAGATGAAGACGCCATATTGGCCGCCGTATTTCATGGGTTTCATGTGTATAGCTTAAGGTATTATGAATGTATGACATTTCAAGGCAAGTAAAAGTAACTGAGTAAATTGAGAATCCCTCGAAAACCGGTCATTGGAGGTACTATTTGTTGGAATAAATGACTGGAAACGTCTTATATGTGGTTAAAAAATTTCATATTACAGAAATTGCCATTTCAAGGCAAGTCTGATTGAAGATCTGTCAACACGAATTGTTCTTTAATTTGTTGTAATTACATGTCAGCAACCGACATATTGCCAATAGTGTGTACGTCTAGTACCTTCGTTGATTATACACATATATGTTTATGGCCGTAGCGTAGGCACAGAGGTGTTGAATGTAACTCGGAAGACATCTCACGGCGCTGGTTCAGGGCTCCTCGGAAACAAATTCTTTTTTCTTCTTATATTTGGGTTTTCTGATAGGCTCAAAGAAACTGAGGAGTTTTTTAAAGAAAAGGACAAGGACTGTGTTTTGCATGTTGGTGACTTCGATACCAGGACAGAAAATCGAACAGAAGTGTTTGAAAAGGGTTTAGGTAAGTTTGGAGAGGATATGGAAGCTAACAAGAATGGAAAACAGATGGATTTCTCTGCCATCAGTATGGGCTTAGTTATCACAGACTCCTTTTTAAAGTATAAGAACATCCACCGATATATTTGGGAAGGCAGGGGAACCAGATCTGCATCCTCTGATGAGTGAGTTTGTTGAATTAGTCTTGCTAAGAGGACAGTTGGCACCTTACTTGGAGTAAAATGTGCACTTTATTGTTTCACGTATTGAATTTTACACGTTCTTAACTTTCTTCTACTGAACAGTAATGCTGATCGTGGAAGAATGATCTTTAAGTTTGACTAAACACGAGACTTTTGCAATAACGTATGCCTCATGTGAAGGCCTTTTCTAATTTTATATCGCACATTTTGTCATGAAACTTTTATAATTCGCTGCACTTATTGACATAACATGCAACTTTTTTAAGAGTCTTATGTTCATAGATATTTTGTTGTTACTTACATAGGCCTATATCACAGAACATGAAGAACATATGAACAAGCGCGGAAATAAGGGATTTAATAGAGGTAAAGCAGGAATTACTTTTTTTCTTTTTTATTTCGTAACAGTGTGATTGCAGAACCTAATGTTGCCGACAGCTGTCGCTAGTGCGGGCTGCGATCGCGTTTAGCTCGTTGACGCACACGCCTCGTATGCACAAGTCGCGCCGTCTCCGAGCGTTCAGCCGCACGTTGGATTCGGCACGTTCAATGCGTTCACACAGACGTTCCATATCACGTGGATGTACAAAATTTGTTCATAGTATCAAAATGTTCAAATGTTTGTGTCAGGCTGAGGTTCGAACCGGGTCTTCTGTTTACTAGGCAGTTACGCTGTCCACTACGCCTCTCGTACACAGTGATCACCACAAATTACGACCAACCCAAGCACGCCTCCTGCCAGACACAAATTTTCAGTTATCCATACACTGATGACGCTGTTCCCATGCCCACACAAATTTTCAAATGTTCAAAATGTTCAAATGTGTGTAAATCTTATGGGACTTAACTACGGGGTCATCAGTCCCTAAACTTACAAACTACTTATGAACTACTTACGAACTAGGACGGCACAAATATCCATGCCCGAAGGGGGATTCGAACCCCCGACCGTAGTGGCCGTGCAGACCGTGACTGAAGCGGCTCAGTCCCCTCGGCCACTGCGGCCGGCCACAAATTTTCAACTTTTCCACACACCACTGACGTACTGCCTCTATTCTCTAATTTCTCACAAACTTGGCATCATATCAGAAATAATATTTAATTTGTCACAAACTTACTCTCCTACTGGATCTCGTAAATAATTGGTCTATGGAACAGAGGATGTTAGCCACAGAACTTGCATTATTAAATATCACTTTTAATTATCTTTAACTTTCGACGGTTTTCCGCAACTTATTGGAAATGTGTATTCCTAAATTGTGGAACGATATCTCAACTATAGTGAGTGAATTTAACTCATTTTGTAGATGGTACTAGTTATCAGTAATGCCTCTGTAAACTTAGCTGTTATTTGAAAAGATGGATATGATGCAAGCGGTATATTTCGTTAAAGAATAAAAAGACTTTGATGCAGTTCTTTGACGAGCCATATTTTGGGCATTCTCGAACAGATATAAAAAAACAACTTTCATTAAATGCTTCATAAAGCCATGTCAAGCAACATTCATTGAAAGAAATAGAACAACTTTTAACATACTACTTCCCTGGTTTGTCGAATACAATGAATATTTTCTCATATCACGTCTGCTAACGAAGGTGTAAATAGCTCTCCGTGGCATAGGGATGGTATTGATATCAACGAATTTTCCTTTTTTCCTTGTGTTAATTCCTGTTGTGTGATTACGTAAGTACAGCGTCAGCCCGGTGCCTGCTCGAATAGCATTACCGCAGCGCCGAACTGTGGCGACGGGGAAGTGAGATGGTCTGGATCGTATTCGAGAGTCGGATAGGATGACTGTGTGGAAACTCTGCGAGTGGCCTAGCTTAACCTATCCACACTTTGCTGTGGGTCAATAAAGTGAGTGGATAAATGAATCAAAGAACTCCTGAGAAGATACATCAATCAAGTCACAGCCTCCTGCTATACGTTGCCGTGGCTATGAGGTATGAAAACAAAGATGGAAAAATATCTCAGAAAATTATTTTTTATTGTTAAGCCAGTGGTTTTCCAAAACTTTTTCTTTCTCCCTTTTCTGCATTAACGCAAATAAAAAGCCAGACGATTTACCGACTCTGGAGCTGTCAATGTATACTTGCCCTCGAGAAAAGGAATCGTTTTCTGTCCATCTGCTTCTCATCTCTTCTCTCTGCCCAACTCCTCCTCCCTCTTCATTTCCTCTTTCCATTGTCGTAACTATTCAAATAAATTAAATTAAAATTTGAAGTTATAACGGCATAGGAATGGACAATTATTCTTGCCGAAAACCAAGCGAAATAATAACGCCAATAAACGTCGTCACTTAAATACTACGATATGTTGATTATCACTATCAGCAATATCGACGTAGCAGTTGTGGCTGTGTAGCTACCAGATAAGTGATAGAATGACATTACATAAAACATTGTTACTCTCGTGAGTAATTTCTACCGTAAAGACTGATCACCACAAAGTGTTGTAGTTGTTAGTATTCCGATGTTAACGTATTATCATTATTATGACAGTCGGAAATTTTAATTCGTTATATGCAAGAGTTGTACACTGCTCAATTAGGGTAGCAGATAAGATAACATACACAGCATACATATGGTAAAGTATTTTATTCAGATAATGGTTACAATTATAATTTGTGTGTGATACAATGCGACATTTTGCTGTCTCAACTCTTTTATTGAGATTTACATAGCATTTACTTAGAGCGACGTACCGTGAGACAACCATAATTCTAAAAAAGTTACTCACGTTACCCTATAATATGGTGTGTGATCATCTCGGACGCCCAGTACATTTGCACACCTGCGTGGAATCGACAGTATGAGGTTATCAATCAGCTCTTGAAGAACATTTGGCCATTCTTCCACGAGTGCAATATCCAGCTCTGCAACCGTTGTGTGAGGTGCTGGACTGGGTGCAGTGCGTCTTCCAGGTGAATCCCAGACATCCTCAGTCGGGTTTAAGACCGTTGCACTAGCTGTCCACTCTATTCATTAAGCTCCCTCGGCTTCAAGCATGTTGTCCACCAGTCCAGCTCAGTGGGGACGAGCGTTATCGTCCACCAGATGGAACCCCTCTCCTATGGCGAATGGCACAACAAAAGCTCGAAGGATCTCATCTCTATACCTCTGAGCAGTCAAAACGCCATTCTGAACGACAGGGTGAGCCGTACGTCCGCCATTACTGACTCCTGCCCCCACCATTCGTCCACCACCATGATATGGTGTTTCCTGCACATAAGCAGGTGTGTTCCGAATTCCACGTTCTCTGCAGATGAGAGAACGAGGATTGTTCGGCTGAACACAAAATCTTGACTCATCTGTGACCAGAACCCGGTGCCATCCGTTATGACTCCAATCTTCCTTCGCCCATTTTCTGCTGGCTAAACGTGGTTTTAATGGGACACACATCATAGGCCTCCGTGCGTAGAAGCCGCATTTCCGGAGGCCATTTCGGCCTATTTGCATTGTTATTATGCGTCCTTTTGCTGCCTGCTGAATTGTATTCAGCCTCCTGTGTCGACGGGCTGTTACCTGGAGATAACCGTCATATCTAGCTGATGTTACCCGTGGATGACGTTGGCCTTGCCTTCTTTTAACGTTTCTTGTTATCTGAAATCGCATTCAGGTCCTGGAAAGTACACTTCTCATCACTCCAATAGCTGCACCCACCTCCCTCTGTGCCTGTACCGCTTCCATATAGCTTCCAACCTTCCTATGGCTGTCCATGCCAAAGCTTCGGATAAGCTCACTACACCTCTGAACCCAACTGCTTGTGTAATTTGGTTGGTAGATTAAACACAATTTCAAAGCTCATTTTGTTCCTCAAGACGGCTTCTACATCCCCTAGATGTTTGTTGGTGTAATTCTGAAACATACTGAGGTATGGAACACACCCACAACTCAATCTTCAACGCCCATTTACTACCCGAAAATGAGCAGAAAGAAATTTTGTAACATTTTTATTCAGAGAATAATTATCAGGAGTGGTGCAATCCCAGCCCAACCATCCCCTCCTTTCCTTGAAATTCCTCTTTTTTGTGCGAACCACAGAGTTGAAACCATTTTATTTTACTTTTCAACGTTGACATTACTTTAACTTCATTAATAACAAATATTCCTGGCCATTAAAATTGCTACACCACGAAGATGACGTGCTACAGACGCGAAATTTAACCGACAGTAAGGAAATGCTGTGATATACAAATGATTAGCTTTTCAGAGCATTCACACAAGGTTGGCGCCGGTGGCGACACCTACAGCTTGCTGACACGAGGAAAGTTTCCAACCCATTTCTCATACACAAACAGCAGATGAACGGCGTTGCCTGGTGAAACGTTGTTGTGATGCCTCGTGTAAGGAGGAGAAATGTGTACCATCCTGTTTCCGACTTTGATAAAGGTCGGTTTGTAGCCTATCGCGATTGCGGTTTAGCGTATCGCGACATTACTGCTCGCATTGGTCGGTCCAATGACTGTTAGCAGAATATGGAATCGGTGGGTTCAGGAGGGCAATACGGAGAGCCGTGCTGGATCCCAAAGGGCTCGTATCACTAGCAGTCGAGATGACAGGCATCTTACCCGCATGGCTGTAACGGATCGTGCAGCCACGTATTGATCCCTGAGTCAACAGATGGGGACGTTTGCAAGATAACAACCATCTGCACGAACAGTTTGACGACGTTTGAAGCAGCATGGACTACCAGATCTAAGACCACGGCTGCGGTTACCTTTGACGCTGCATTACAGACAATAGCGCCTGCGATGGTGTACGCAACGACGAACCTAGTTGCACGAATTGCAAAACGTCCTTTTTTTTTCGGATGAATCCAGGTTCTGTTTAGAGCATCGTGATGGTCGCATCCGTGTTTGGCGACATCGCGCTGAACACACATTGGAAGCGTGTATTCGTCATTGCCATACTGGCGTATCACTCGGCGAGATGGTATGGTGTGCCATTTGTTATACGCCTCGGCCACCTCTTGTTCGCATCGACGGCATTTTGAACAGTGGCTGTTACATTTCAGATGTGTTACGACCTATGGTTCTACCCTTCATTCGATCCCTGCGAAACCCTACATTTCAGCAGGATAATGCACGACCGCATGTTGCAGATCCTGTAGGGTGTTTCTGGACACGGAAAATGTTCAAGCTCTGTTTGACTCAATGGGTATCAAGGCCATTATTACGGCCAGAAGTGGTTGTTCTGGGTACTGATTTCTCAGGATCTATTCACCCAAATTGGCGTGAAAATGTAATCACATGTCAGTTCTAGTATAATATATTTGTCCAATGAATAACCGTTCATCATATGCATTTCTTCTTAGTGTAGGAATTTTAACGGCCAGTAGTGTACTTTAGCGATTTGATTGGGAAAACCAGCAAAATACTCCGTACAGACAGAATCTTTCACGGTGTTTTTTTCACGTCTTTGGCGAACTGAAGAAAGACATAAGGTGGACGTCAGAAAGTATAAAAGTGTGTGTGGCGCCCAACCGCAAACTACAAAACGAATTGATCGTCTCATCTCCTTGTAGTGTAACTGTCTTAACGTGTGCGATGATTACATTTGAATGAAACCATCCCGTGGTCTTATTGTGGCGGATGTTGTGATTTCATTTTACTGACGTTTATAGAAGAAACCGTTTGTGTGAAGACCAGCTTGTATTTTCCTCACACAGTATTCTGCGAAATGTGACAGAACGGTAACGGGCAGCTCGCATGTCCCTATATTCCAGAAAGCGTTTAACACGGTGCCTACTGCAGTGCAGACTCATGACAAGGGTGCGAGCACGCGATGTAGTTTCCCAGATATGCGAGTGAGTTCTTATACCGGGTAGTTGTAATTAAACTGGCGGTATTCCGGGAGCTGCAGAGAGGACGCATGTATGTCTTCAGTAATTAATCGGTGGGCTCGTGGAGTGTGGTGAACAAAATTGTAGTTTCACATTCTACCACCAGGCGAAATTATGGCTCTGTGACCAGTCAGAATGTGGTGTGGGTGCAGGAATAGGGCAGGAACGGTCAAATACATGATAACTGTGGCTGTGGCACAGTTATTAGGAAATGGTCTGGTCCCGACTCAGCAACATGCTGCATACGTAACACGGCACGATCGATATTTGCCTACTGCATATCCGGTCTAATGTGTGCGATATGTCGTCCTTATCCTATTCTTCAGATCATGAAGAATCCGGATAAATCACTGATAGACACGATCCTTCAAACATCCCCACAACCAGAAATCACTTGGATTTGGGTCGGAGGATCTGGAAAGCTATAATCTTAAAAGTGCATCATATCGTCACAGAAGGTTTCTCGAACCACATCTTACACCTGAGCGATATGTGGTGTCGCCCCATCTTGCACGAAAATATTGCGTGTGGACACAGTTCCGTTGTTGCACAGCCAGAAACTGTTTGGTTTGGACGACTTTTTGTGTAGCTGTTACTGTACACCGAACAGGCCCACGAGGTTTCGTCTCCTCGAAGAAACACGGACCGTGAATGTAGTGACTTGCGAAACCACACCATGCAGTCAAAAATGTTCAAATGTTTGTAGAGTCTATGGGACTTAACTACGGGATCATCAGTCCCTAAACTTACAAACTACTTATGAACTAGCTACAACTAAGGACGGCACAAATATCCATGCCCGAGGGGGGATTCGAACCCCCGACTGTAGTGGCCGTGCAGACCGTGACTGAAGCGCCTCAATCCCCTCGGCCACCGCGGCCGGCACCATGCAGTCACATAAATTGATGGCAGTGGATGTTCCTGCACAATACGTGAGGGACTAGAATCCGATATGCGACAGTTCTGTGCATTCACGAAACCGTGTAGAGTAAAATGTGCGACTGACGGACAGAGTGAACAGCAAATTGTTTATTTATTTATTTATTTATTTATTTATTATTTTATATAGACGGAAGGGTACGGGAAAGTGTCGTAGTTGAGTTAATGTTGGAGGATAACGATCAGACAGAATTTGTGTTTGTATGATGAATAGAAGCTTGTTTAAAACGAAGGAACGTAGGGAATTGTTAACTGATGCAGCCGAGTCAAAGAAGAAATGAATCTTGTAATTTTGGAAAACAATAGTAATGGTGTGCTTCTTGATTATTAGGCGTATTGTCGGAAAGCGATAACACTGGAAGTAGCACATAAAGTCGGCAGTATGGAACGTTAGATTTATTGAGATAATTCTAGTAAATTGTGGCTCTTTTACGATGTCAAGAACAAAAATGTAACCCATTGTTGAGTACTGCTAGAATGTTCGGAATCCTCTACAGGTAAGATTGAAGATAGACTGAGAAGCACGAGAGGTGCTGCTTGCTAGATTTGATATCATTAAATTCGAAGGGAGAAAATAGAGTTGGCTATACTGCTCCGTTGACAACGAGATCATTAGAGACGGAGCACAAACTCGATTTGTGTCAGTGTTGGGGGAGGAAGTTGGTCGAGCCTTTTCAAAGTCATTCTCTTGGTGTTTTCCTGGAGCGAGCCAAGGTAATCACGGATCACACGCGTATTTAAAACGTCGTACAGTGGTATGTAAGGTGGCCAAAAATAGAAAAGAATATCTAGATTTTAACGGAAATTGGTATATAATGGTTATTGATGGCGTTGATTACGAATTTCATATTAAAATTTCAAAACTGAAATTAGCAGATCCAACATGGCTGACCTCTTCATTCATAATTCTTAGGAATTTCATTGAAATCAGTATGTAATGATCGTTGAGGTCGCTGATTATGAATTCTATATTATAATTTGAAAATTAAAAGTGGCAAATCACGATTATACTACTGCAATCACAACATAAAAAACGATTTGCTTATCTTTGGTTTCTACGTTGTTGAAGTACCAGTTATTGGTAATAACATGTACAATTAAAAATATGTGAAAAGAAAAACATAGTAAAAATGAATCGTTGTCACTGTCATTTGCCCTATCTTGTTTTGAAACTCCTTTTAGGTGCTTTTTTTCGAATCTCAGCCGCTTTTGTGTTTCGGTGATCGCGACTGCCATTTTTTTAAAGGTTTATATCCAATGTGAAGCAAATACTTAAAGCAACGAATCCATGCGGGTAAGGTTGATAATCCGTAATGGAAATTAGAATCCTTAATTTTTTTTATTTTATTTATTATTATTATTATTGTTATTTACAATTTTTTATACATTGGCCCAGACACGTAGCAGCGCATAGATGATGCAATATTGAATGCAGCGTTAATCCTTTCCAACAACCATCCTGAAAATCATTTCACAATTTATTATTGATTCTTTTACCTTACAAACGGTTTGAAAAGGATGTAGGGACGCAATTTGGTCGTTAATGTATTTCTTCTCTTTTGAAGTAATTTTTCAGTTAAAACCTGTAGCCTTATAGGTCTACCAAAACGAGGCAGTGGAGCTGCAGGATTTTTTCCATATCACCACTTCTTTTTGTAATAAATTATGTATGGATACTAGTTGAAGTGTTACCAATAAAGATATAAAAACTTAAGCGTACGAATATTTACACTAGTAAACCTTTGTTTGTGCTTAGAAACATTAAAACCCCATTTAAGTACCAACCTCGCGTTTCTTAAAGTTTCTGCAGATAATAACATGTAAACTTGATGATATGCGATTCAAAAGCGCTTGTACACTGACTTCAGCACGGGTCTCAACAAGATGTATATCTGATTGGCGACACCGAGTATTGGCTTCTATTTTTTTCGTAAGTGGGATAGATAACAGCATTCTGATTTTTCATTGTTTTTCTAATAAACACATACTGCAGTTTAGATAATTTTCCTTCAACCACACCAAACAAAATTTTATGGAACATTGTTCCTATGGTCATAACAACGATCTACATATTTTTAATAAAATGATAGTTAAAGCAGTCTAGATCGCGTATGATATTTTATTTTATTGTGATGACCGGTTTCGATCTACATGAATCGTCTTCAGATCATGTCCTTGATGAGGAGTTGGCCCATCAACACTGCAATGTTGCTCCACAAGAGATGGGCCAGCTCCTCACCAAGGATACTATCTGATGATGATCCATATAGATCGAAATCGGTCATCACAATAAAACAAAATGAAATATACGCTATCTTGACTAGTTTAATAATTATTTTACACCAAGCTATGCCCACTGGAGGGCAGCAATCGAGATCGAGCAGATATTACACGTTTCAACATTGCAGAAACACTTCCAAATTTGTAACATAACGTAAATTCGAATCGTTAGTTACACAAATGATAATCGTGTAACGCTGTATTAAAAAAGACACCCGGTATCACAGTTATAAAAATAAAGGCAATATTGACAGCTTATCAATCAGCTGTTCAGCGTGCTCGGGTTTGTTTATTTTTAACCTCAGAAATACTGGGGTAGATGGGGGCAGAATATTTTTTTTTTCACATTCGATTTCAAAACATCATAAGGTATATGCCACATCTAAATTCCTAAATAACGCTGAAAACAAAACTTTTTGCTAATTTTCGTAAACAATTTTGAAAGGATAATCAATAGAGACATATTTGACGTTGATTTACAACATGAAGAAGTAAAAATTCATGTTAATGTTCTACATACCTTTTTAGTACCCTCCATGAAACAGAAATGAAATATGACACCCTAGTAAAAAGTAATAAGCAATTTCAGTGATGGCAGTTTAACGGAGCGGCAGCACGACGTTAACGGTATGCCGAGAACAGTAACTTTCAACTGACGTGCAATGTACTTTTGTTGCCAAAATGAATATAGATTTAACATCGAGAAATTAAGGAAAACTAAAATCACAAACAAAAAATTAAAATGGACGATTACGGCAAGAAGAGCAGCGCAAATGGTATTGTTTGGAGTTCCAAAGGAGAGTGAGTGGGAGGGTAAGGATACCATGCATATTTCCACACACTAATGCGGCTTAATTACGATGTGTGCGTAAAAAACACTAACGTATGTATAAGGATCACATGATTGGAAATTCAACCCAAAGTGAACTGAAAAAGTTGATGAAATCATTATTGAGCTGACTATAATCCCTGATAGACATCCGACATCACCAGTTTCTCTGAAGGATAATCCGCAATCCTTATTGGCAACTCTTCGTTTTTGGTAGAACTCCCAAACGTGCTGGAAACACTTTCGCTGCCTTCTACTAGTCGTACTGAGGCTGCTAACAACCGGCTCCTTGTCTGTTCGTACATACCGTCTATTCTCCATTTATATACACTGTCCAAAACAATTAGAGGATCAGTTAAGATATCATGCAGAATAAACACCTGGAAACTTATTATTGGTTACAAATTTGTGTGTGATACAGAACGATAGTTTGCTGTCTCAACTCTTTACTTGAGGTTTACATGGCGTTTACTTAAAGCGAGGCACCATGAGGCTACCATAATAGCAAAAATAACATTATCGTTGCCCTCTAATGCAGTGTGTGATCACCTCAGACGGCCAGTACAGTTGCACACTTGCGTGGCATGGATAGTATGAGATTATCAATCATCTCTTGGGGGATATTTGGCTATTCTTCCATGAGTGCAATATCCAACTCTGGAACCGTTCTGAGAGGTGGAGGTCTGGCTTCAATGCGTCTGGCAAGTACATCCCAGGCATGCTCAATCGGATTTAAGTCCGGTAAACAAGCTGGCCACTCTCAGCTCCCTCAGCTTCAAGCATGTTGTCCACCATTGCAGCTCTTTGGTGACGAGAGTTATCGTCAATCATTTCTTATGGCATTATAGCAGGGTACAAGAAAAGCTCGAAGGATCTCGTCTCTTTACCTCTAAGCTGTTAAAGCACCATTAGAGAACGATATACAAGTCGGTATGTCCTGCCCACACCCTTCGTCCACCACCATGATAAGGTGATGTTTCAGAGTTCCAGGTTCTCTCCAGATAAGGAAACAACGATTGCCCAGCTGAACACACAATCGTGACTCGTCTATGAACAAAACGTGGCGCCATTTATTTGATGATCTCCCGCTCAATTTCTGAGGTCCAAGCGGTGCAATGGTTTTAATGGGATACACACCACAGGGCACATCCCGAAGGCGATGCAGCTGAGTTGCATTCAGCTTCCTGTCTCGACGGGCTGTTAACCGGAGATAACGATCATCTATTGCCGATGTTACCCGTGGAGAGCTTGGCCTAGACTTCTTTTAACGGTCCCTGCTTTCTGAAATCGCATCCAGGTTCTTGAAATTACACTTTGGGACACTCCAATAGCTGCAGCCACCTCTCTCTTTCCCGCTTCCAACCTTCCTACGGTTCTCCATGACGTAGCTTCGGGTAAGTCACGCTGTTATTGCATTGCACAACCTGCTCACTACAGTATCTGAACCCCACTGCCTGTGAATTCGTTTGGTAAACAAATGTCAACAATAACTCAAAATGTTCAAATGTTTGTACAGCTTATGGGACTTAACTACGGGGTCATCAGTCCCTAAACTTACAAACTACTTATCAACTAGCTTATCCTAAGGACGGGACAAATATCCATGCCCGAGGGGGGATTCG
The DNA here is from genome assembly GCA_026315105.1 of Locusta migratoria. Lineage (NCBI taxonomy): Eukaryota > Metazoa > Arthropoda > Insecta > Orthoptera > Acrididae > Locusta > Locusta migratoria. Next base: position 294,078,733 of record CM048748.1, read on the forward strand.
AACGCCCGACCGTAGCGGCCGTGCAGACCGTGACTGGAGCGCCTCAATCCCCTCGGCCACCGCGGCCGGCCGTATAACAACTCCCTCTGAAGCAACGTTCTGTTATTACCACTATTTCGGTTGTCGTAATGTTGTTGTCTCCACACCGCAGAAGCGACAGAAAGACGTCGTAACATTTTAGTTCATCCTGCCGATGACAGCGTCTCAAACCTAGATAGGTATCACAACTGATCCGTTAACTTCATCTACGTTTAATGTCAAGTTTCTTGCTATTTCATTTCTGCTACTTGTCACTACTTTTGTATTTTTGCGGGCTACTCTCAATCCATATGCCGTATTCATTATACTATTGGTTCCATTCACAGACACTAATTTTGCAAGGTCGACGGTTTTTCGAAGTCAACAAATTCTAAGAAACTGTCTTGATTCTTCTTCTGTATGGCTTCCATTATCATGCGCAATATCAGGATTGTCCCTCTGATGCTTTTACCTTTTCGAGACAAACTGGTCTTCTGCCACATCATAAATTTGCTTTTTTGAATGTTGATTTACTTTTCCCTTTAACCTAAACTGAGCCTAAGTGGCGCAACAATATGGCATATACTATGAAACAAATTATACCGCGAAGTCAATATAAGTTTTACATCACAGCGGCGGCGTGCACAGGTCGCTGGGAACAACAGTGACATTATGGCATACAAATCCTCATAAGCAACAACCAGTAGGGATGATCCGTCTACACCGAAAATTGTCATTGCCTCGTTTTCTCGCATATTTTGATCGTCATATTTTATATTTGGATCTGTTTTATAATTTACTTCCAATGCCTTTTTTATACATGTTGCAAAAAAAAGTATTTTTTTTATTTGATGGGATATTTCTGTAATCAATTTTAAACATACAAAACAAGAAGCCGTCGGACGTCCGAAAGAACAGACACCACATCAATACAATTAATAATTTTAAACAAAGTGTTGTGACAGTTATTTGTATGAAAAGCACCCTTCTTCTCAATTTTAGTTGTGTTTTAATTAATCATATGCAGGTGGGGACTGTGGACGAATTTGTATCATCCCGTAGACAGAGCAGAACTTAGTGCAGTGAATTTGTTAGTGTAAATAAGGTTCTCCACAGACAACCCTCATACATAACCTAGCAAGCTACATCTGAACCCGAATTAGACAGTGATGAAAGCGAACTTGACGACAATCACGAACCTACTGTTGACATTTAGAAGGAATGTTGTAACTTGCTTACTAAGTACTAGAAATATGACAGGTTTACCAGGTCCATCATGTAGTACACCGCCCCCTAAGAGATTCAGGCCACAGGTGCCCATGGAGAAGAGAAATTCTGAAGTAAATACCATGCCGCAGCATGGATCTCCAAAACTTTGTGCATACTGTAGTAAGAAAAAGACCCCTCATAGATCCAGATGACATTGTAAAAGATGTGGTGTACTCTTATGCTTGTCAATTATTATTATGCTTGTCAGGAATTATTTCGTTCTTTTCCATAAGTAGATTTTTGAGGCTATTCATGGTATTTGTGTGAGCACCGTACTTGTCATAGTGGCTTCAATTGATGCTACCCATAATTTGTAAGCAAATGTACAAGTTATTAATAAATTGTTATTTTCATTTTCCTTATGGTGTATCTGAATTATGTCAATCAGTTATCACGTGAAATTCAGTGGTTCTATGTTCTGTACCTCAAAGGGTTAAATAGACGTTTGGCTGCCATTTCCCACAATGATTTTAGAAGCTCTAGTGAAAAGTTACGTCTTCCCGATTTCAAGTTTTCCAGGGTACTTTTAAATTCTAATATCACCAAAATTGGTTTGGACTTCCCGGAATGCGGAGTCAGTCCTTTCGTTCTGACGATCATTTACTTTTCGATTTGTTCACAGGTTTATGCAGAGATTAAGCCTTGGCTCCCCTGTACTTCCTGTTCATCTCACTCCTAAGTAAATAATATATTTTTCCCGTTACTCAATGGTTACGTGCAGGTCCATCAAATAGATGCCACTTCGACTACTTCCACGCCCAAACGCCTACATTACCAAATCGAGGAAAGGAAACCTACACTTGTTCCTGGCGACTCTTGACATCGTTGGGTAGTGGAGGGTAGGTTAAAGGCAGAATGAAAATTTTCATAATACTTCTAAATTCATCATCCTGACGCTCCATTTCTCCGACACGCTTATCGAACGATCAGAATGTCGAATATTTCAGAAAGAATCTTGTAGACTGGTGGTTCTGCATCTACATTTACATATGTACACTGCAAACCAAATTTAAGTGCCTGGTAAAGGAGTTTATCGAGCCGCTTTCATATTATTTCTCTACCTTTCCATTCTCTAATAGCACGAGCGAAAAAGGAGCACCATTTTTTTCCTTTTTAGATACGATTTATTTAAATTATTATCTAGAAGGGTTCTAACAGAAGATGTTTGCATTCGGGGAGAAGGTTGGTGAGAGAAATTTCGCAAAGACATCTCGCCTAGTCGAATAACGCTTTTCTTTTAATGATTTCCACCGCAACTCATGAAACATTTTTGTCACTCTCCCCCCTGTATTGTGTAGATGAGAATGGAGCTGCCCTTCTCTGAAACTCTGAAACTCCGTCAGTCCCTATAGGCGGGGATCCCATCGAGCAAAGAAATTGTCCAAAAGAGGAATGACAAGCTTAGTGTAGACAGTTTCTTTGGTAGAACTACTGCATCTTCTGTCAATGAAACGTAGCCTTTCGTTCGCTCCTTTCTGCGTGTTCTCTCCAACCAATTTACAAATATCTCGCACGCACTCGGGTTTTTATCTCCTTGTCAACAGTCGTTCGAAACGAAGTGCACCTACAGTCTCACATCCGACGACGGTTTCGCCACTGTTATTTCAACGAACACCGCTGAGAAGACCCGTCTAATGGCGCTCTACGTGATCTTTATTTATGTGTTCCAGCTGGCTTGCTGAGCTGAAGCGCAAACAACTTCTCACGAGTGCTACAAGTGGCTCCTTCCGTTCCAGATGCCAAGGCGATAATCTCTGGCCATCGGTTCCAACCAGTGATGTTTACATTATCTGAATATAGACCCCTGGTGTTTGCCTATAGATCTACAGCGTGATTGCGGATTCTTGGCCTCTGGGTCGGTCGTCGTATTGATATTACACAAAATATTTCAAATTAAGAGTAGGCGAATTGAGACTATTTACCCATTTCGGATCAAAAGTCTAATGTCTTGTACTAATGCTATGTTAGAGCACGTGAACACCCTAATTTTTGACAGACCGTGAATGTATTTAATTTTATTTTTTACTTCCGTTACGCGTAAGAAAGGCGGCGATATGAAATATATGGCACTTAAACCTCCCACACTGTGCTACAATGCTACTCGTCCAGACTGTGAAACTAGGCATCAGCGTCAAGGGGCACTGATCGGATGTTGACCAGTTAAGCGCAGTCATTGCCGTCTGGGCTAAATACGTACTAATTTGACAGAAACAGACAGCACAGTTCTCTCTGTGCTCAAGACCTAGATGGTAGCATCCCTTCGAAACACGAAATACTATAGCCTGCTCTTCGTACTCAAATACACTCTTGGCCATTAAAATAGCTACACCACGAATATGACGTGCTACAGACGCGAAATTTAACCAACAGGAAGAAGATGCTGCGATATGCAAATTATTAGCTTTATAGAGCATTCACAGAAGGTTGGTGCCAGTGGCGACACCTACAACGTGCTGACGTGAGGAAAGTTTCCAACCGATTTCTCATACACAAACAGCAGTAGACCGGCGTTGCCTGGTGAAACGTTGTAGTGATGCCTCGTGTAAGGAGGATAAATGCGTATCATCACGTTTCCGACTTTGATAAAGGTCGGATGGTAGCCTATCGCGATTGCGGTTTATCGTATCGCGACATTGCTGCTCGCGTTGGTCGCGAGCCAATGACTGTTAGCAGAATATGGCATCAGTGGGTTCAGGAGGGAAATACGGAACGCCATGCTGGATCCCAACAGCCTCGTATCACTAGTAGTCGAGATGACAGACCTCTTTCCGCATGGCTGTAACAGATCGTGCAGCCACGTCTCGATCCCTGAGTCAACAGATTGGGACGTTTGCAAGACAACAACCATCTGCACGAACAGTTCGACGACGTTTGCAGCAGCATGGACTATCAGTTCAGAGACCATTGCTGCGGTTACCCTTGACGCTGCATCACAGACAGGAGCGCCTGGAATGGTGTACACAACGACGAACCTGAGTGCACTAATTGCAAAACATTTTTTCTGAAGATCCAGGTTCTGTTTACAGCATCATGATGGTCGCATCCGTGTTTGGCGACATCGTGGTAACGCACATTGGAAGCGTGTATTCGTCATCGCCACACTGGCGTATCACCCGGCGTGGGGTACCATTGGTTACACGTCTCGGTCACCTCTTGTTCGCATCGACGGCACTTTGAACAGTGGCCGTTACATTTCAGATGTGTTACGACCCGTGGCTCTACCCTTCATTGCCGCGGTGGAGTAGCCGAGCGGTCTAAAGCGTCTCGCTGCGGAGCGCGCGGTTGCTCGCCGTGGAGGTTCGAGTCCTCCTAGGGGCATGGGTGTGTGTGTTGTCCTTAGGTTAGTTTACCTAGGTTTATGTAGTTAGTAAGCTACGGACTGATGATCACGCAGTTTGGTCCGATAGATTTACAAACATTTGAACATTTTATACCCTTGATTCGATCCTTACAAAACACTACATTTCAGCAGGATAATGTACGACCGCTTGATGCAAGCATTCTCCAGATCTCCCACCAACTGAAAACGTCTGGTCAATGGTGGAGGAGTAACTGGCTCGTCACAATACGCCTGTCACTACTCTTGATGAACTGTGGTATCGTGTTGAAGCTGCATGGGCATCTGTACCTGTGCACACCATCCAAACTGTTTGACTCAATGCCCAGGCGTATCAAGGCCGTTATTACGGCTAGAGGTGGTTGTTCTCGATACTGATTTCTCAGGATCTATGCACCCGAATTGCATGAAAATGTAATCACATGTCAGTTCTAGTATAATATATTTGTCAAATGAATACCCGTTTATCATCTGTATTTCTTCTTGGTGTAGCAATTTTAATGGCCAGTAGTGTAGATGCATCTAACCGTTATTTATTCACAGAGGATTTTTAAATTCATTCTCATTATTAGGATATAATGGAATTAATTGTCAATCAATGACTCAAATGTGGTAGTGTAAGTGTACCAGTTATCGGCATCTTAAGGGGATTCACATTAAATATCATGTATAAATATAAGTTAATTCTACAATATCCACTGTAACTTATTCTGAAATACCACATAAATCCATCTGGTTTCGTATGGACATGCGCAAGTGCTTGTAATAATAATCAGTTCAATTTAAAATAACTACATCTACAGAGGCACCTTTTTTACCAGTGATCGGCAGTGCAAAATATCCCGAGACCATGTTATCGGCACTCAGTCGTGCTATTTGTCGCCAATTGGATGTACATTTTTATTTATAGATGACGCAGCTATTTAGCGATTAAATGTGTATTTTAAATGTACAATTAAAGTGCCGATTACAAGGACAGTACCAATTCTGGGACACTTACCCTAAAAGCCGCCAAGAGCTCCTAAAACACATAGCAATATTTTTAGTGTCAATGCTTAGTTTGGCTCTTTGGTGTTTTATGTACGTATTTATTTATTATAAGTAAAGACCAACAGAAGGTTCTGTGACACTAAAAGACTACTTTCTGGGAACATACAGAATGCAAACAGAAATATACCAAGGGAGAATCTTCCACTCCTACGAAGGGAGAGACTCCAAATCCTTGTTTAGTGAGTCCACCCTCAAACAAGTGAAACAAGATCATATTCCCAGTCTAAGCAGAAAGGAAAAGTGAAAACGAGAGAAAAGATATTGAATGGTGGACGAAATGAAAGGTTACTTCAAGAACTTCAAGGGGGGGGGGGGGGGCACTTTCCCCGTAAGAGTCTACAGCTAACACGAAGAACTAAACATAAAGCGACCAACTCCAGTGGCTTTTACAGGAGAGAGGAATTCAAGACCCTCAGCATGATGTGGAGAAAAAAGGAAACCAAAGGAACGCGTTTATGGCAGTTTGCATACTTCACATTGTCCCAATCAGTAACAAAGTCGCAATATCAGTGCCCATTGGTGGCCATGGATGAGCCCCACGGTAAGGTAGTTCCGTAGAGTGTGTCATAAGTGTGGAGTGTTTTCGCCTGTTAGTGGGCATTCCATTAACACTCCTGGCCATTAAAAATGCTACACCACGAATATGACGTGCTACAGATGCGAAATTTAACCGACAGGAAGAAGATACTGTGATATGCAAATGATTAGTTTCTCAGAGCATTCACACAAGGTTGGCGCCGGTGGCGACACCTACAACGTGCTGACATGAGGAAAGTTTCCAACCGATTTCTCATACAACAGCAGTTGACCGGCGTTGCCTGGTGAAACGTTGTAGTGATGCCTCGTGTAAGGAGGATAAATGCGTATCATCACGTTTCCGACTTTGATAAAGGTCGGATTGTAGCCTATCGCGATTGCGGTTTATCGTATCGCGACATTGCTGCTCGCGTTAGTCGCGATCCAATGACTGTTAGCAGAATATGGAATCGGTGAGTTCAGGAGGGCAGTACGGAACGCCGTGCTGGATCCCAAAGGCCTCTTATCACTAGCAGTCGAGATGACAGGCGTCTTATCCGTATGGCTGTAACGGATCGTGCAGCCACGTCTCGATCCCTCAGTCAACAGATGGGGACGTTTGCAAGACAACAACCATCTGCATGAACAGTTCGACGACATCTGCAGCAGCATGGACTATCAGCTCGGAGACCATGGCTCGGTTAACCCTTGACGCTGCATCGCAGACAAGAATGCCTTCGATGTTGTACGCAACGACGAACCTGGGTGCACGAATGGCAAAACGTCATTTTTTCGGATGAATCCAGCTTCTGTTTATAGCATCATGATGGTCTCATCCGTGTTTGGCGACGTCGCGGTGAACGCACATTGGAACCAGTATTCGTCATCGCCATACTGGCGTATCACCAGTCGTGATGGTATGGGGTGACATTGGTTACACGTCTCTGTCACCTCTTGTTCACATCGACGGTACTTTGAACAGTGGCCGTTACATTTCAGATGTGTTACGATCCCTGCGAAACCCTACATTTCAGAAGGATAATGCACGACCGCATGTTGCAGGTCCTGTACGGACCTTTCTGGATACGGAAAATGTTCGACTGCTTCCTGGCCAGCAGATTCTCCAGATCTCTCACCAATTGAAAACGTCTGGTCAGTGGTGGCCGAGCAATTGGCTCGTCACAATACGCCAACCACTACTCTTGATGAACTGTGGTATCGTGTTGAAGCTGCATGGGCATCTGTGCCTGTACACGCCATCCAAGCTCTGTTTGACTCAATGTTCGGGCGTATCAAGGCCGTTATTACGGCTAGAGGTGGTTGTTCTGGGTACTGATTTCTCAGGGTCTATGCACCCAAATCTAGTATAGTATATACTAGATATATAATATATTTGTCCACTGAATACCCGTTTATCATCTGCATTCCTTTTGGTGTAGCAATTTTAATGGCCAGTAGTGTATACGTCACATACTCCATACCGTCCCCAATGCGGAGGGCGAGTGTAGCAAAGGCAGGGTGCCCCAATAACCATAGAGTGGAATTATGCCTCGTGCGTGGTTGCAGCTTTGAGTTGGGCATAATAAACCATTTCATGGTCTGCCTCATTGGGGTGGTTTTAATGTTGTGGGCTATCATTCCTCGACATAGCTCCCATACAGCTGAAACCCGGAGGCACTGGAGCCAATGTTTGCGGGTGTCAGTTTGGCGAGACAATTGTATTGACGTCGGAAAGTCTCTGATTCGTCTTAATAATATTTGACAGTGGATACCACAACGCACGGACCTCCGCCGATAGGAGTTGGTTTAAGATGTTGTCCCATACTCTCTGCCAATTGACTTTTTGGGTATCGTATCTCGTATTTGTGAATTGGTGGGCGTCCCCGAAGTTTGTCATATACTAATCTCGCTGTGCTGTTTCGGCCAGTTGCCTTCTGGAGGACATAACTCCTATGGAAGAAAAAATCTCGTACATATGGCAGTTTGAAGGGCATACCGGTGACTAATATCGGCGTCCTTTCCGATTGAGGACGGTAGTGTGCCAATATCGCCGCCGTTGTGCCCTGTGGAAGGGTGGTCTCCAAGGTAGCCGTACGTGGGACAAGTAGCGCTACACCCTTATGCGACAAATCCACGAGACCCAGTCTTCCTACTGAAGAATGTAACATACATGTCTCAGCCTGACTTTAAAATATTCGTGGCGCCACATAACCACAGAACCGCCTGTGACATGACTGAGCCAGCAGTTTAAAGGCGTGAAGTTGCTGAGCGGAAGATCAAAATGGACGGTTCGTTCCTCGCCAAATCCCTATTTTTTCGTCTCATGTTCGCCTTAGATTCTGGGACCAGCAATGGAATTTACATTCTTACTTATCAGAAATATTTGACAATTTTTTCGGAATACGTCGCGACTTCCGATAATGTTGTTAGGCTGGCATGTAAGTGAACAACAACATTATTGTCTGTTAATCATCACTAGTTATATTTAGTGCCTGTTTCCTAAATACTGCGAATTCCTAGAATGTACAGGGTGTCCAAAAAAGGACTCCCTGGTTTCAAAATTAAATATCTCGAAAAGAAAGATCGATAAAGGGATGCAGCAAACTATGTTTATTGTGAAAGCTGTAAGAAGTTTATACAACAATTTGAAATAATAGTTACAAAAGCTGCTAACAGATGGCGCTGTACAGCTCATCTAAGCATACAAAAGTGAAATAATCGCATGAAAACAGTCTTTGCAAACAATCACATCACAGTGTTTTCAAAATGTTTACCATTGGGGCTACAGAGGTGGCGCAAACGAAGAATGAAATTCGCCATCACATTTCGTACTGTCTCCACCGAAATGGAATAACATGCCACAGAGATCGCCGATTCAAGCTCGTCCATCGTGGCGGGATGCTTCGGGTAGACATGTCTTTCACTGTGCCCCACAAAAAAAAAAAAAAAAAAAAAAAAAAAAAAAAAAAAAAAAAAAAAAAGGGTCATAGGGAGTCAAAGCCGGCGAATATGGAGACCAATCCATGCCTGCACCAGTAAATGTGGGATATTCCAAAGCAATGACTCGATTCCCGAAGTATTCCTCAAGAAAGCGAAACACTTGTTCGGTCCGATATGGTCGGACTCCATCTTGCATAAAGCATTCAGTACCTGGTCGGTCCTCTAACGCTTGCTGTGTGGCGACAAATTGTTCCAAAATTGCAACGTAACGTGCACCAGTGACCGTTTCTCTAATGAAAAAAGGGCCAATAATGCCTCTGCTACAGTTACTTTAGGAGAATACAGGGGTTTCGCTTCACACCAATATGGCTTTTCGGAACCCCAAAATCGCCAGTTCTGCTTATTCACGTATCCATTCAGGTGTAAGTGTGCTTCATCTATAAACCAGATGCAGCCAACATCAAATCCTTCACTATCAATTATTGTGAACATCTGATTAGCAAAGGCAACCCTTTGTTGCACAGGTCGTACGGGTATAGCCTGGTGCGTTTGAATTTTGAATGGAAACATGTGCAGGGTCTTTCTGAGTATTTTCTGCGTGCTGGAACGCTTCAAACCAGTCTCAGATGCAATTCTATGTACGGATGATATTGGATTTCGCTGAATAATTCCAGAAACTGTGGCGATATTTTCAGGCGTAACTGCGGTTTGCTTGCGGCAACATGCCCCACTAGATCATCAGTTACGCTGCCTGTTCGTTGAAATTTTGCGAAGAGCGTACGAAAGGTTTTCGCATCGGATCCTTTTGGAACATTAAATAGTGCTTGAAAACTTCGCCTCGTTGCCGTAGGACTCTCTTCTAACCTGTGGTACTCTAGCATGGTTTTAATCTCTTCCTTCGGTACGCTAACCTTTCACGTTTCAATAGTGGAACTGATCGCTCTGGGCTTCGGATCACTATTTATACTAGGCATTGCATATGGCGATTACAGCGCCATCAGTTAGCAGCTTTTGTAACTATTATTTCAAACTGCTGTATAAACTTCTTACAGCTTTCACAATAAACATACCTTTTACTGCATTCCTCTATCAATCTTTGTTTTCGAGATATTTAATTTTGAAATCAGGGAGTCTTTTTCTGGATACCCTGTAGTTAGGCACCAACCTAATTGTACAGCCTAGATAGCTGTGAGTGAAATGGGCAGCCAAAACATTTTAAATTCTTTTCGGCATTATCAATAGCTTTTTGAGGAGGTTAGTGGAAATCATGCTTTGAACATGCGCAAGATGAAATGCGGGGGGTGGCTATGAAGGCTCGCGTTCACCACTGACTCACCTGCCTGACAGCTGTCTTCAGCATGGAATTTCTTAAAGATGAATGTTGAGTTGATGCGGTCTTCAGTCTTAAGACTGGTTTGATGCAGCTCTCCGTCTTCCTCTTCCCTGTGCAAGCCTCTTCATCTATTTGAACCTGTTTATTGTATTCTCCCTTTGCGATTTTACCAGCCCCTTGCCCCCTCCCCTTCCCACCTCTACACACTTCCTTACAATACTAAACTGACAATTCCTTCATGTCTAACAAGGTGCCCTGTCAATAGATCCATTCATTTATTCACGATATGTAAGAAATTTCTTTTTCGCCATTTCTGTTCACCAACTCCTCGTTAGTTACGCGATCTATCCATCTAATCTCCAGCATTCGTGTACAGCACATTTTAAAACCTTCAATCCTCTCCTTGTCTGAACTGTTTATCGTCCACGTTTGACTCCCGTACAGGACCACACTCCAGATAAATGCTTCATAAAAGACTTCTAACACTGACATTAATATTCGATGTTAACGACTTCTATTCTTCAAAAATTCTTTTCTTCCTTTTGTGTCCCGACTTCGTCGCCGCTTTTGCGTCCCAGCCTCGTCGTAGGTATCGGTGGCCGAGTGGAATGAGACCGACACGCTGGTGCAGGTACGGAGGGGAGCAGCCAGAAACTACAAACACTAGAGTAAATTAGAAAGATATATATATTGCACAGAATGTAACAATACTTAACTTTTACATAGTACTGCAGAATGTTGATACATAGTTGCGCTCGTGGCTGTCGTCGTGAGAACGCCGCGCCGTGCGTGTCTGGCGGCGCGCGGCGAAAGTAAGTGGCGCGCACTTTGTACTTGTGCGACACCACACCCCTCCCCCCCAAACCGCCGCGCCGTCGTGGCGTAGGGCTGAGGGCCACGGCGACGGCACTGGGAGGAGGGCCTGGGCGGGGGCGTTACTGGTGGGACGGGCGTCGTAGCTGAGGCCGGGATCGAGACGCCGTCCGCGCCCCGGCATCCGCCTTGCGATCCTCCAGGGAACCCGCCGAAACCTGGGGAAGGGCGCCCGCCCCCGCCCAGAGGGAGCAGGTCATCTTCTTCTGAGGTGCGTGGCCCAAGCGGGGGGGGGGGGGGGGCGCACGGTCCCGGAGTCCCTCTCGGTGACGCTGTCATCTGCGGCGGCGACAGCGGCGGTGTAGCGTCGATCTCCATCGGGACGATCTCGTAGTCCGGGGACGAACGATGTGGTTGTGCTCCCTGGCGGTGAACTGGGTCTGGAATCAAGAAACCCGAGACAGGATCGCGTGGCCTGTGCAGGCGCAATTGGTTTGCGTGGCGCCGCAGCTCCGACCCTGTGGAAGAACGTACAACATACATATTGCTACCGAGCACGCGCTGAATGGTGCCCGGCAGCCATGTCTTCTTGTTTCCAGCAAACACCCTGTACAGCACCGGCGTAGAAACCTGAAAACGCGTAGCGCCATACGAACCGACTCGGTGCGTGGGAGGCTGCAGCAGGTGAAGGAGAGTGCGGTGACGGCGGCCGTGTAGCAGCTCGGCAGGAGACGGGCCGTCACGTGGCATGCACCGATACGTAGACAGGAAAATTTCAAGAGCTTGCTGCCTGGAGTGCTGACCTTTCATCTTCTCCATGTGAGACTTGAATGTTCGAACGAAACGTTCTGCTTCACCATTGGACTGAGGGTGAAAAGGTGCAGTGGTAATATGCTGAATGCCATTCACACGACAAAACTGTTGAAATTCCGCACTAACAAACTGAGGTCCATTGTCACTGACGATAGTTTCAGGCAAGCCTTCGATGCAAAACACTGATGTTAAGGCACTGATTGTACTAGACGCTGTCGTTGAGTTCATGGCAATCACAAAAGGAAACTTGCTGAAAGCGTCTACAACAATTAACCAGCGCGTATTCCAGAATGGTCCGGCAAAGTCAATATGTAAACGTTGCCATGGTCCCTTGGGGCGTGGCCAGTCCGAGAAACGTTGCGGAGGAGCCGCCTGATGCTCCGCACAAACAGTACACTGTGACGTCATGCTCTCTATCTGAGCGTCCATACCAACCCAGGTACAATGACGTCTGGCCAGTTGCTTTGTCCTAACAATGCCCCAATGTCCTTGATGCAGGAGGCGTAACACTTCTCGTTGCAGAGAACGAGGAACAATCACTCGTGCTTGGTCGTTGTCGGTATGCAACAACAGTACACCCTGACTTAAAGATAATGCATGACGTTGTGCAAAATAACGTCGAACCAGAGGCCGATCAATGTCTTTGGCTCTGGCAGGCCACCCTGAGCGAACAAAACGTGCTACCACACGTAGGTCTGCATCCGCAGCTGTTTCCTGTGCAACCCGACGAGAGTTCAAAGGAAAGTCTGCGACAGCGGAAGCGTCTCTGGAGTCTATCTGACAACATGCCATTTCTGAAGAATCAAATGATACATCCTGGCCAACCGGAAGTCGGGAAAGTGTGTCCGCGTTGGCATGTTTAGTGGTAGGTCGGTACAAAATCTCATACTGATAATTTGACAATATCAAGGACCATCTCTGAAGCTTTTGTGCCGTACGTGGCGGAATTGGCTTTGTGGGTGAGAACAACGACGTGAGAGGCTTGTGGTCTGTCAACAAATAGAATTTTCTGCCATAGAGATAATGATGAAACTTTGTGACGCCGTAAATGATTGCTAAGGCCTCCTTTTCTATCTGACTGTAATTCTGTTGCGTCGGCGTCAGTAGCTTGGATGCAAAGGCAATAGGACGATCATGACATCCAATACGATGTGACAGAACTGCACCCACACCGTACGACGAGGCGTCAACTGCTAACACTACAGGCTTCTGAGGGTCAAAGGGAATCAAACATGCATCACTGAGTAGTGCAGACTTTAGTTTGTCAAAGGCAACCTGACAATCTTTAGACCATACAAAAGGAACATTCTTCCTACGTAAGTGATGCAGTGGAGCTGCAATCTGAGAGGCATTGGGAATAAACCTGAAATAATAGTTAAGCTTTCCCATTACTGCTTGCAATTCATGCACATTCTTAGGAGGAGGCAAGTCTTTGATTGCTCTAAGATGTGACTGTAAGGGATGTATTCCTTGGGCATTAATCACATGGCCTAGGTACTCTATTTCAGTTTGAAAAAACGAACACTTTGCTTTATTGCAACGTAGACCTGCTGCAGTCAACACTTTGAAAAGGCACTCCAGGTTTGCTAAATGTTCTTCAACTGTACGTCCGGACACCACAATGTCATCTAAATAGTTCGAACAACAAGGTACCGAAACTGTCAGCTGTTCCAAAAAACGCTGAAAAATAGCGGGAGCGGAAGAACTGCCAAAGGGTAGGCGTTGAAATTGAAAAAGGCCCATGTGAGTATTAATGACGAAAAATTTTTTTGACTCGTCATCAAGTGGAATTTGTAAGTATGCCTCTGCCAAATCAATCTTGGAAAAGAAGCGAGACTGTCCTAATTTGTCCATAAGTTCCTCAGGTCTGGGCAGAGGGTAAGTGTCTACAATTTTTTGACTGTTGACAGTTGATTTGAAGTCCGCACAGAGACGAAGTTTTCCTGACGGCTTGGGTATAATTACTATAGGCGAGGCCCACTGACTCGCAGAAACAGGAGAAACCACCCCACTATCTTGCCAACGTTTAAGTTCTTCGGCAACTGTATCACGCATTGCGATAGGCACTGGTCTAGCTTTACGAAATTTTGGCACTGCAGATTCTTTTAAAGTCACATGTGCCACGAAGTCTTTTGCACAATCTAGTTCCGGCGAAAACAAATCACTATATTTTTCACACAATGCATTAATTTTGTCCTGAGGCACTACTGACGAAATTTGAAGCACATCTCTTTGAATTGATAAACCAAATAAATCGAATGCATCTAGTCCAAAAATATTCTGCGTAGATTTGGCCTGAAGAACTACAAAAGCAACTGTTTTTGTTACACCTTGAAAAGAGGCAGGCAGGCTACACGTTCCTAACACGGGAATATTTTGACCTGTATAAGCTGTTAACACTTGCTGTGACGGCGACAATTTTGGCGAACCCAGAAGTTCATAAGTATCTTTATTTACTTGCGAATGTGGGCAACGTAACTTTGCGAATGTGGGCAACGTCTGCTACGGTTTGTTTACTGCCCTTGCGCGGGCCGCGTAGTGAAGTGAGCGGCTCAGACTCAGCACGCAGGGGATTAACAACACTGTCACTAGATGGCACTACCGCCGGATCGGCGTCCCCGCAATGCGAGGCTACTGCACTAAAATTGCTTTCAGTATCTACTACAAGTCTACTGTCACTAGCTACACAGTACTGGGCACTATTACAAGGAGCAGCTGCAGAAGGCACTATTTTCACTACAGGAATGCACTGTTCATAGTCAGTTTGCTTGTCCCGAACCCTTGTCCGTTGCACTGTTTTACGCGCTCGTCGGCGCTTGCTATGTGGTGCACTATATAGTTTTGCCATAGGCGCAGAACTACTTTCTTGCAATGGAGATCCAAGGAAAGCACTGTTCAAGTTTACAGCGTGTATGACATTTACAGAATTAACTGTTCTCGCACTCCGCGAAGCACTGATTCTAACGTTACTGTTCTTTGAGTTTTTAATTTGCATACACACAGACTGCACATGTCCTGATTTGCCACATTGATAACAAGTTGCGTTGCGACTAGGGCAATGAGCACGCTTGTGGCGAGACACACACTGGGGGCAAGATTTACGTACATTTTTCTGAAATGAGCGTTGGCGCCCGTTATTCAAATCACTGTTCCTAACACGACGGGGCGACCTTTGTGTCGCACTTTTACACTGGTTACTGTTCACTGTCTGTTCAGCACGGCATGTACTATTGTAAGAATCACTAGTGCTATACTGAGAACTACGGCTAGGAAAGCGTCCGTTGCGGCGCACTGAATTTACACTATGGCTTTGCATTTCTACATCAGCTAAGTCAAAAGTATCATGCGCTTCTATAAGCTGCAGAACACTGTCTAATGAAGGGTCTGACTGTTTTAGAATTGCTGCCCTAATTCTGGGGTCCTGAATGTTCTGCGTAATCGCATCCCTCAACATCACGTCACTATACGAAAGTCCACAAGAGCAAGTAAATTTACATTGGCGGGTTAAGCCCTTCAATTCCGTAATCCACTCTTGGTGTGATTGCTGCGGTAATTTTTTAAGTCTGAAAAATCGGTACCGTGCAGCGGCTACAAGAACTTTTCTCTCATAATGAGCATTCAGTGCATCTACAATTTGTTCAAAGTCTACACCACGAGGAGATGCGAGAGGGAAAAGTTTTTGCAATAGTACGAAAGTCTGGGGGCCCACAATCGATAAGAAAAGGTTCTTCACTCTCTGACCTGTAATTTGATGAGCCGCGACGAGTTCTTGAAACTGCGCGAAATAGTCACTCCATTCTTCCTCACGTTCGTTGTACTGGCGGAACGTCGGAAGCGGTGCGGCGGCAGGTGTGGGCTGCTGATGCGACGGCTGTTGTTGAGTTGTCAAGTGCGCCACTGCCTGGAGAAGTTGTGTAATTTGCGCCGTCTGTAACTGAATAATTACCATTAAGTTTGGGTTTGGGTTAGTGGCCATGCTGACCGATTAGGCGCCGCGTATGCAAGTAAATTAGTACAAAACACAAATGCAATATGAAAGAGGACGCTCTGCAACAAAAAAGTCCACAAACACGTAATTGAAAATGTTCCCCCAAAAATCTTATAATAAGGGTGGGTGGGCGGGAGCAATTTCTGCGTGCTCCGACTGCTGCTGTCTGGCTGCTGGTCCAAGGTTCGTCTATCACTCCTCGTCGCCACTTTTGTGTCCCGACTTCGTCGCCGCTTTTGCGTCCCAGCCTCGTCGTAGGTGTCGGTGGCCGAGTGGAATGAGACCGACACGCTGGTGCAGGTACGGAGGGGAGCAGCCAGAAACTACAAACACTAGAGTAAATTAGAAAGATATATATATTGCACAGAATGTAACAATACTTAACTTTTACATAGTACTGCAGAATGTTGATACATAGTTGTTAGAGGCCTGCCTAGTGCCTGTACAATAGCAAAGTCTTCACTGGTGCCTATCTGATTACGAAGGTCCTAACTCGTTGCTATCTCAGTCCGAAGTGACCGATCCTTCAGTGGTGGCCACGAGCGGAGTTGTCGCAGAGGGCGCTCGTGGCTGTCGTCGTGAGAACGCCGCGCCGTGCGTGTCTGGCGGCGCGCGGCGAAAGTACGTGGCGCGCACTTTGTACTTGTGCGACACCACACTTCCCATTGCCATTTTCCATTATCTATCTTCGGTACTCCTACATGGTACGTTATTCTACTGACCAAGTAACAAAATTCATCTACCACCTCTACTGTCTGGTTCCTAAATCTAATTTGATTCAACTTTCCAATACTCTCGTTTTGCATTTGTTCCGGTTCAAATTGTCCTTTCAATACACTGTCCATTCCGCTGCAACGCTACCGGTTTCGTGGTCGGTATTACGCATAGTGTTCATTGGAAGCAGTTCACACGTATAACCTATTGTTTATTGTTTATTGGAATCAGTCCTTTTTTGATAGAAATCCTAATTTTTTACATAATATAGCAAACTCTGAATTTATAATTAATTTAATTTGTCGGCCGCGGTGGCCGAGGGGACTGAGGCGCTCCAGTCACGGTCTGCACGGCCACTATGGTCGGGGGCTCGAATCCCCCCTCGGGTATGGATATTTGTGCCGTCCTTATTCTTAGTTAGTTCATAAGTAATTTGTAAGTTTAGGGACTGATGACCCAGTAGTTAAGTCCCATAAGCTATACAAACATTTGATAATTTAATTTATAATAAATGAATTCAACTTCGGATGTCTAACTTCATCATTATTATTACTATTAAATGTTGTTAAATTTGATCTTATTGAATCTCAGAGAAAACCCAACATAGAAAACCACTCAGTCTTTTTTGTGTGGCATCAACTGCATAGTTCGTAATGCCACACCGTTCAATTTCTCTTCCAGATCCTTTCTTCTTTCTTGTCTCTGACAAAATGACAATGTCATCGCAGAATGCAAACTTTTCTTCTTCCTGAAATTTAATTCCCATTCCAAGTTTCTCCTTGTTTTCCGTAACAGCCTCAATGTACAGGTTGAATAAAATTGGGGAAGTCTTACTTCTTTCCCAACTCCTCCGTTTCTTTCATACTCTTCTACTCTAATTACTGTTGTCTAGTTTCCGTACATATTTAAGTATCCGTTCCGTATATACAGGGTATAGGCTAACTAAATATGTAGGAACGCTCCCGAGATTCAAAAGAGGACCTGACAACAAGCGGAACATGTCCTGTGCACATATGGTTTGTTTGCTTTCGTTACCGTTTTACAGGCATTTGTTGTGGTGTACATAACGGAGACCACTTTACTATGAATGTAGGTCATTTAAGTTGATACAGTGTAATTTGCTACTTACAGTACTCTACAGAAGGTGCTCAAAATGGCTACCACGAGCAGTAATGCGCCGCATTATTAACTGTCGCACTCGTTCCCATATTACAGGCATATGTCGTATCTGCTGACACCCTTGTTCTAGGTGCTGACACTGCAGTTCCACTATACCAATAGGTTTGTCATAGACAGTGGCCTAATTTGCAGGAAAGATCTCGTGAACACCCTTATCATTTATGTATAATATCATTATTTTATTCATTTTTGGTTATAGAATACAGCAGCTGTTTTCGTAATAATACTCTAGTGCCGCGCGGGAGTAGCCGAGCGGTCTGGAGCTCCACGTTGCGGATCGCGCAGTCTCCCGCGTCGGAGACCCCGCAGTTAAGTCCCATAAGCTTTACAAACATTTGCACATTCGAATACTGTAGTAAATAAATACTTCAACCAGCCACAAGATTTTTGTAAATCAATTTATTTCACCGTTACTAGTTTCGGGCCGGAGCCACTCATTATTAACTCGCCAGGAAAAGAGAACTGTGCATGATTTCAGAAAGGGCGAGCTTCAGATGATGGAAGTGATACTTGCTGTTGCATTTAACAAAAAGTGTCTAAGTGAAAAAGTGATTCTAGAATATATTAAAGTGAACATCTAGAACAACAGTAAAACGGCCCAATTTTCGAAGGACACCAAGGACATCAAAATAACAGTAAAACTGCCCAACACCAATGTAGACCTGAAATCAACATTACCGTTTGATGATGGGCACAGGCCCGAAACTAGTAACGGTGAAATAAATTGATTTACAAAAATCTTGTGGCTGGTTGCAGTATTAATTTACTACAGTATTATTAAGTAAAAGGTGCCTCACGACCAGACTTAAATTGAAGAAAATATTTGTAAAAATTGATCCCACTCTCTAACTGTGGCTTACTAATTTTTTCGACTTCTGTCCGTAAGATTCTACTAATGGAGTCATTTGAAGACCATTGAAAAGGGTGAAGAAGTAAATCGAAAAGTCCTTTGAAAGGAACCATCCGATACTCGTCAAAATAACGTACGTTCGTAACACTCATATTTTGATATCCCGTGCATCACTACCCGCGTTCGATATATATCGTTTCGCGCCGAACTGCTTCTTGGATTACCTATATTCATGCATAAAAATTCGGGGCACCCCCGTCTCAAGGAAAAGTGGTGACTTTGAGGGAAAAGCTATAAGAACAGCCGGAATCTCATATTTGTATTTTTAGTTAATAATCACTACGTTGACTTTAAAAGGTTATTGTCCAATGCTATTGTCCTTTCCCATTAAAGTGAAGTATTACGACTATTTTTGTGAAATAATTTAAAAATATTAGCAATATTTTAACTTTCATTGAGTGCTGAAAATCATACCGATTTTATTATATATTTATACTGTGTGGATTAACGATAAGTTCAGTTCTTATCTCCACAAGAAACGAAACTTCCAGTCAGTGTTGAATTATTAGAGTGGCCACTTATTCATTATCAAAGAAATATTTACTTGATAGGTTTATATAAAGTTTGTTCTTTGCAAATTTAAAGTTGACTGCTGTTTATGTTAGTTACAAGATTGAACAGAACAGATTCAGGAACCACATTTTATAAGGAGTATCTGATTTTAAAACAACTGCAGTACTGAAATATTCCGTTTAAATAATTACAATAGGTTAAGAAGTAGATAAAATACCAGCAGTTAACATATATTTGTATATTTGACATTAGTTTTCCAACAAACTAACTATTTGATTAGCTTCACAAAATTAGTACAGAATAGTGATCTATCCTATTAGGAAACTACAGCATTTTGAAGCGTTCCGAGTGTAAATTTTATCATACTAACTTTTTTCATAACAGAGCTAACATTATTACACAGAACCTTGGTAGTTTGCTGTAGTCCACAAATTGATAGGAAACAAATAAACGATGCTTAATATTTACTTGATTATCACCATTAATTATAGATTGCTGTGATTACTGTCTGACATTTACAAAAGTGGCTGAGAGTAAAGTATTGTTGCATTTATTTATTTTATTTATTTACTAGGTGGAAACCCGGCGTTACCCGGGAGGTTTAATATCTGTCACTCAAAGTGTTTGGCATTGTGATTTGCGGATACAGCGAATGCAGGCTCTATGTGAAACTTCATTAGGTATAGATATAAATATAGATATATAACGTATATCATAAAATACCAGGTTCCAGACTTCCGATTATGACTTTCCAGATATACGCCAATTTCCAACCAGAAGTGTATTAACAAAAATTATGCTTCGATTCCTCCTTAAATTACAGAGTAAATTACATAATTTTATCACTTAAAAATACAAAAAGTATAATTTTTCAGATATCATTTGTATAAGTGCTGTACCTCTGTAAAATCTGTTGCGAATACAATTAGTAGTAAAGAAGTAATAGATTAAAACTTGGTGGGGCGGTTTTCCATGAATTTTACTATTTATGTGCTCATATCTCATGAACTACCTGTCGACTGTCATATAATTTCCAAGATGTGTGTGTGTGTGTGTGTGTGTGTGTGTGTGTGTGTGTGTGTGTAAAATTTCCTGCGACTACAATTTGTAGTGCAGAAATTATAAATTGTAACGTCATACCGAATGCCGTACAGTTTTAGTCCTTGAACAGCAGAAAAGCAGTAAGCGAGAAACTTTCTTCCTATCATCATTTTGCTGTGGTAGTCAGTGAGAAAAAATATAATAAAGGTTTGAAATTATGTTTAAAGTTTGTTGCAAGTTGATAAGTACGCTCATGCGAATAGTCTCGTCGCATTATGTGGCAGGTTTCTGCGATTCCTAATGTTTATGACGTTATAACTCCTGAACCAAGTCATGTTTGTAATTATTAACACTGCAGCAAGGGTTAACTCACGTAAGGAATATGTGTATCAGATTTGGTTTAAATCGGTCCAGTGGTTTTGTGCAAAATGAGCAACATCGTCGCGAAATGTAACAGTTTATCTCGCATCTCATTGTTTATGACGTCTTGCCTCGTGGACTATATGTTGAACGTGATCCTTACACTTACGGCGACCGTGTATCGAAGCTTGCGTGTGCAAAATTTTATAAAGATTGTAACAAACTGTATATTTGTATGCAATACGTACAAACAAACATACGGACACTCTCCTTCATATATAAAAATTTATTGCTTATGTAGCCTGATCAGATTAGGAATTTGAGGACTGTCTTACATCTGATCACGAAAAAACATAAAAAAATATTACCAAAACAAAAAAAGAAAATCACACTAACAATAAAATAATAAGAGTCGACAATAATGATAATAATGGAAGTTACAACGATATTACAGGCCATTTAAAGTAATGTTTAGTGTTGTAATAAGGGGGAGGGGTAAAGGTAGAGGAGGAGGTAGAAAAGGAAGTGACAGAGGCTCTTAGAAAAGAGTGGAAAATAAATAGAGAGCCTTTGCCGACAGAGGATAAGGTAAAGTTTGAAGGGTAGCAGGGTGGCCAGAGTAAACTGAAGACAGACGGCTATTGTGGTAGTAGGTAAACGATTAGTTATCTTTTGAAGTTTGCAAGGAATCTGATTTTTCTGATATTTTGAATTGTTCCAAAGTCGAGTTCCTGATATGGAGAAAGATTTGGAAAAGGGCAGTATTGTGCAATGGTACAGAAAGGATTTTACTTTGTTGGGAACGGGTAGTTCTGTTGTGCTGCTCAGATAGGAGATTCAGAGATGACTATTAATAAGAGGGAATGTAAAGATTAAGAAAACAATAGCTAAGCCATGACAACTGCTTGCAGGCTGGAGTGATGTGGTCGTAATAGCGTACGACACAAATGAACCGTACACAAGTATTCATTGATAATTCTATTCTACGTGATCTCCCGTGCGAAAGTCCCTGAATAAAAATATAACCATAGTCGAGTATGGGGAGTATTAAACTTTGTCCATACCATACATTTTAAGAAATGCCTAGAGAAATATTTCTCTTACTTTAGAATTATATTCAAGTAGTAATCGAATAGTTAATTCGTATCCGTAGGGACTGAAGACCGTAAACATAACACATAACAAATTCTGGTGCTTTCTGCTGTTGAACTGGATATTTATTTATTTTTATTATTATTATTATTATTATGATTATTATTATTATTATTTTTTAATATATATATGCCTGAGTTTCACTGCTACATTTTCAATTGCGTTGTATAGCTTAGGTAAGCGAAGGCTACCTCTGATGCTTTCATCCACTAGAAATACACACACAAAATTAATTCCTATCAGAGGGGCAGAGGGTAAGTGAAGGCTACCTCTGATACTTACATCCACTAGGAATACACACACGAAATAAATTCTTATCAGAGGGGCAGAATTCTGTATCCTTGAGCTTGTACTGGCACTTCGGTGCAGTTAAGAATATTGCAGTAAACGTAACTAATCTGTGACGAGTTATTGCATATTACTACCTGTGCTGCAAAGCTAAACCAACCGCCAGGAGGGTTGCAACTGTATCAAAGTGAGGGCAAGGTGTATCACTCTGACGAAACATACTACACTGTCCTGAATCGAAGTACACTCTGATATCTCGCTGAACACTTACGGGCCGAATGCTTCGATCAGCCTGGTGTAACACACATTGTGTTCATAATGGGCACCCTTTCTCGGCAATGTAGGAAGTGGTGTTCCCAACTCTCTGTAATACTGTGGCTGTACCAATAATGGTGTAGTTGCCTTTGGTATCACTAGAATACTACAGTATAGTTTATGGAGAGAGGGGGCCATGTAACACACTACATACGTTCATGAACGTCTCTGATATTACCCATGGGTTATGGTGCGTCAGGAATTATGCACAATGAAACACAGCTGCATATCTTTATGTGAGGTACCGTTACAGTAGCGTGGAACTGCACGAATGTTATTCTCGAAAATGTCCATACGATTATAGTTCGGTAGGTCCGACTTCCTGCTATGGACAACAGTGTGCGACCACACAGGACCACTGAGGTGTCGACACTCCCGGAAAATAAAGATTACTAAGCATATTGCTTATGATATGCCCCAATCCAAATCCATTAAGACAGGTCTGAAATTTTCGTGACAAACGTGTTCTTCAGTGAACACCCCCTCTTCGAGCTGTGAAAGAATCAATAACCACCTTTAGAGAGGAGCAGGTGGTTATCCCCTCAAGTACTCCTCAACAGTTTCATAACCAATAGGAACAGCAGGCACAATATTGGTTCCCGAGCAGGTAGGTATCGACCGTTATATTCAAGATTTGACCTATGTCAAACATGAACGGTATTTATGGCTGGTACCATGCTTTCACATGTGTTGAAATCTGTATAAATTTTTGTTTTATATAAACTTACCACTACATATGTATTATGTGTAGAGATTAGTTTATATTAATACTTGTTCCACAGATCATAAATACGACATTTCGCAATGATGTGGAACGTGCCAATTTAATAAAAGTTGTCTATACATGACACTCATTATTTTAAGGATTTTATTTTATTTCTTATATTTTTAGCGAAATTACTTTTATATAAAAATTCGTCTAATGTGTACAAGGAGTTGCCATTCAGAATTTCTTTTAATTTCTTTTTAAATTATGGTTGGCTATCTGTCAGGCTACTACGTAAATTACGTTTTGTTGGGCCTGCAACATAGTAGGGAAGTCAGGCTATAAACACATGTTGGGATAAGACGACATAGCAAAGTTTCGAGCTGAACTGGTTTGGGGGCGCCATCTATAGCACTGTGTGTAAAAGGATATATTGGCAAATGCAGTTCCTATGTATTTGGCAATGAGCGACTGGTTTCTGTCTTTTTGTTGTCAACAGAAAACTTATAACTAAGCCTTAGTCATTTTATTTTTATTCGTACTTATTCATTCAGTAGTAATGTAGGTAATTATATGCCTGAGCAAGAATAAGTTATGTTGTAAACCATACTTTTAGTTATGTTTTCAAGCGATGGGAGGTTCAGCTAGAGCCTGTGGTAGATGAAAGTTTTTCGGACGAATCAAAGATAGCATTTAAGGCTAAAATGACATACCTTACAACAGGGAAACGATACAGCATGCCATTAAATCCCTAAGTGATCTTTTACGAGGGTTGGAACTTAAATAGCGGCAACACTGCTATGGAGACTGCAATGGAATCTACTACTGTTGCTGATAGCACACATTATTGACATACCTACCTTACCTCCGAGCAAATGGATTCGCCCGTCCCACGGCACCAGCATGCGCACAGTTGAGGGGATCAGTCACTTGTGAACGAGCGGTCTAACGTAACGGTGTCGCTATGTTCACGAAACAGGAACAACGAAGTTGGAACAAGATTGAATGTGCCAGAGGTCGTACAACACGACAGTGTTATCAAGATCTTCAAGATGCGTCCAACCCACCCATCATTTTGCACGACAAAGTGCGGGCGCATACACTGCAAGCTGTGGGTGCTGTTTTCGGTTGACGTGACTGGGAAGTGCTGTACCATCCACCATACACCCCAGATTTAAGTCTTGTTACTTTGATTCGATTCTGAAGATGAAGGAACCACTTCGTGGCACTCACTTCAGAACTGTTCCAGAGATTCTATAGGCATTAGACCGCTCCATTCGAACCACCAACAGAACAGGCTCTGCTAACGGTATGCTACGCTTTCCACATCGATGGCGACGGGTTCTGCACAACGCTAGCGACTACTCTGAAGGATAGTAACAGGTGCAAAAACAAAATTGTGATAAACATGAGAAAGAAGACTCCGAGAAGCAAAAACCAAGGAGGAAACTTAGTGCTGAAAATGGAACATACTGCGCAAAAGACCTTTTGATAACAATAAAGCTGATCTATATTTCCAATGAAAACCCGGAAAATACGGGTTAAGTTGTCAGCAGTTTCATCTGTAACCATACAGTGACTGCGACTGGAGTAACTTAGATAGAACAAGAAACTTTGTGATGTCTGCAAATAGACAATTTTACTGAGAAATATGTCTTTAATTGGTCTTAGATTTTTTCTGCAATGGGTTACCATTTTTAATTATATTTTAAATCTTTACTTTTTGTTAGGTTGAACTGGTTAATTGATATTTTTGAAGGATTGGGCCATTAATCGTTGCTTATTTGTTCTTAACCACAAATCCGTTACAAATTTAATGTAATTGTTTACTAACTAATAATGACTTATAAAGAAAATGGTATGTCATTTCAGCCTGACTTCCCCTATATGTCACAGTAGGCCTACGACATACTTAAATTTTTATAGTTCATATCCATCCCTATTTCAGTGTTAGTGCCATTTTCTAGTATAGCCTGCAATCAACAAAGAAAGTAAAGGCCCTAGACGCTGCGTTAGTGGTATCTTCTACATGCTGATATTTTATGTAATAGGTGTTTAACAATTTTACCTACGTCTAGGTTTCCTTGGTATGTACTTATAATATCTTTGTGTCGTGTTCTTTTTTCTTTGCTGCTATATTTATTGTGAGACGTTGTGACTGCATTATTACTGCTAGCTGTATTGAAAGTGACAGCTACAGTATTTGATATATCTCAGGGTTGATGTGTGATTACCGTATATGTGTAGAGACCACATACATTTATTACTACACTGGCAATGCCGTATACAGTATCATTGGGGTCACTGAAGTGTCGCCGCCATTTGTATACTACAAACATGCGAGTAGTCGTATGTGTATTTACAGAAAACATTCGTACAAATACGAATGAACCTACGTAACTAGGCTGTCTTTGGAGATTTGACGTAATGGTTGATTCATTTGTTGTATAAAGCTGCAATTTTTCTTACAGCAAACTAAAGATATAAGGCCAATTCACACTGTCTGCACATCAACATCACGTCACATCACGATCAAAATGTTCAAATGTTTGTATAGCTCATGGGGCTTAACTACGGGGTCATCAGTCCCTAAACTTACAAACTACTTATGAAATAGCTAATCCTAAGGACGGCACAAATATCCATGCCCGAGGGGGATTCGAACCCCCGACCGAAATGGCCGTGCAGACCGTGACTGGAGCGCCTCAGTCCCCTCGGCCACCGCGGCCGGCCACGGCACCATCACGTCAAGCTGTATTCACATTGTGCGTCACGTCAATTCGTTTATCCCAATGCCCGATGGTCAAAGTGATGTTATGAGTGGCGATCTATTATGAAGAAAGTCATAGTTTAATACTGGAATTGCGGATACAACAACGTTAAATGTTACTGACGGCCAAAAAAAACTTTACAACGTAGAGGAGAGTGGGGCACATTGAACCATAAAAAAATATTTTTTAGTTTTACTCATCCAATAATTTAATTACACAGTTGTAATTGTAAGTTTATAAAGTTTAATCATTCAAGTATCAAATGGTGTTATATGACTGCTCCACGAAAAATTTGTTTTAAGCTACAAGCCTTTGAAGAAAAATTGGTAAATAGTTTATAGTGCCCCACATGCGGGGTACAAGGAACCAGTTTAAACAGTTTCTTAGTACAACCTATTTAGCATGCAAAGTAAGTGTCAAATGTAATTTAAAACTAATGTTTACATATATTCCAGTTACACATCATATAGTTAACCTGTAGGCACAGAATCGTAGGTCTTCTTTTGAAAATAGCGAACATCAATATACTGGAAGCTGATTCCAAATTTGAAATATGATTTTGATCTCTTTGTCACGCCATCATTAATAGGTTTTGGAAGCACGTGAAGTATGTTACTAGCTTGGAAGCAGGTGAAGTATGTTGCTGGCTGGAACAAATGCTTCATCCTTTACTTGAGGGAAAAATAACTTCCCTCCCATTTTTTCACTTTTTCTCAAAAATGATACCAGATAGTCTCCTGAGTCATCCTTTGGTTTCAAAATTTTCCCCATATAGTAAACTGGTGTTTTGTTTTTAAGTGCAAATTTGGTCAAAATGAAATCATCTTTTTCTGGTAATTTGTCCAATTCTTCAAAGTTGTCATCGCTCTCTTCCTAATGATCCTCACTATTTTCTTCATCTGATTCCTGCTCATAAAGCTTCCTATTGGCCTTCTTATTGGCACATTGTGCCCCGTGAGAGCTTGGTTCAATGTGCCCCAACAGTACATATTTCAAACAAAGCTCAAGTGAGGTTATGTATGAACATTGTTATTATTTGAAGCTATGCGGCATTAAACACAATATACATATTGTTATAATGACTTACTTTCTTTGAACTTTATTCAATCCTTGGTAACTAAATTTTATTCTATCTAATTCGCCGAAAAATTACTTCACTGTAGCAAAAATAGCATAACACCTGCAGAAAACAAATGGGAGTCTGTACAGCAGTACTGCCAACATACGCACAGAGAAAAAAATAATTTAGCACCTCATACTGAAATTATGCTACCTGATTCATTGTGCCCCGTGGCTCAATGTGCCCCACTCATCCCTATATTTATGCTGAACGTACTGTGGTAAAGTGCTGGGAAGTGAAACAACATTTCAAAACTTTGACATTATTTTCAAGCGAAAATATAACATACCAACAAATCAAATCATATTTATAAGCGCATAAATGGATCCTGTTCACTTTGTTCATAATTTTCTATCGCTGACATTGTTAATACCGCCGGAAACAACTGAATTTTCGTCCTTCATTAGCACTGACATTTTCAATTAAAAAGTTATTTAATGAAAATTGCGTCATCAAATTAAATCAAACTCAAATAAACAGTTTGCTTCAGTCTTGTTTGTTGCGATATGGCAAAACATTAACCATTTTTCGGTTTCAGATATTCGACCTCGCTTTTAGGAGGATACTCAATTTAAAGTAAAATATTTACAACGCCATGAAACATTTAAAATTTACCGATAGAACATAATATAATAATAAAATAAAGATTAATAAGACACATTTGTGTGTAATCTGTGTAATAGTCTACTACAACATCAAACTCGCATGACGAAAATAGGTTAACTTCCAATGTTAGCAGACGACCGTTCCGTCAAAACTTTCCTTTCGAGAAAGCTTGACGTGACATGACGTGAGGGTTCGTTGACGGACAGCGTGAATGCCGCCATTAGAAGTACTTTGTGGAATGTTCTGACGGAACGTGACGTGACGGACAGTGTAGTTCCTGTATATACAGTAATGAGTTCATTGATTTGCCATTATTATTAATATTTTACCAATTTTATTCTACTTCTGCTTTTCTATCAGTAGTATGGTCGTTATTTTTCGTGGATAACTCTTGTCTTAATTCTTTTGAGTGTTATTACGAAAAGTACAGTTTGCTTTGATATATACAGTAATTTGCTGTTTTTGTTCATTTGTTACCAGTCTAGACCAACTGCGGGCTTTTCTTTCTATAGTATAGCCATTATAAATGTGCTATTTGTGGTGGATAATAGGTTTCTTTATTCTCAGTGTTTTTCCGATAACTACAATCTGCTGTAACTGTATGTAACGGTAAAACTTCACTTACCATCCTGGTAGCCTCGTAGGATTATGTTGGCAACATCAACAAAACGGTAGAAAGCCTTAACCTAGATGTTGATATTCGTAGTAATCCATACAGTGTGAGTTGATTAGTGTTTGCCGGTCGCGGTGGCCGAGCGCTCTGCGGCGCGCCAGGCACAGTTTGCACGGCCACTACGGTCGGGGGTTCGAATTCCCCCTCGGTCATGGATATTTGTGCCGTTCCTTAGCATTAGCTAGTTCATAAGTAGTTTGTAAGTTTAGGGACAGATGACCCCGTAGTTAAGTCCCATAAGCTCTACAAACATTTGAACATATGATTAGTGTATAGTACAGATGATAAAGTAAGTAAATAATGCTGTTCGTGTTCTACGTTTGACATATTTGTATGTGCCCTGGTTCACTAAGTAATAGTGATTTCCATCGTAAAACGAAAATTGCACAACAAAACATTTGCATCATCAAGCGAATGGCTAATGGCAACGTCACTCGGTTGACAACACTCACGCGAGGACGCCAGGACAAGAAGTAAAAATTAAGCGTACGTAACACGTTCTTCTCATAACATGATTCGACAATGTAGGCCTATCTGTTTAATTCAACTCTTGCGTAAGTATTAGCTCAAATGCAAATCATATTCAACTAGTAAAGCTTACAATGTCGTATCGAATAGTAGTACCGTACGGAAACTTTGTGGCGTGATGGGAAGCAAGATGGCGTCATCAGGCTTCAGTCACAGAGGGACGTTTGCCAGTCTAGTAATATATGTCTGTGGTAGAGATCATTGCATTTATGTTTCTCACAGATGATGTTTAAGTTGCAGTTTTCGGTTATCAGTGGTCTTTCACCAGTCTGTGGTCTGAACACGACACACAGAATAGAAAACACTTTTGCAGTTGGAAACCAACATACAATGTTTCTGCTCCGAACTACGTGACTGAGTTTTCGTCATTGCGAGTAAATTAATATTTTTTCTCTGAAACCAAGTACTGATTTTTCACAGTACAGCGACTTCTCTTATTCCTAATACCGGTACGCAAGTAATCATAAAGGTAAAGTACGTTTTCCATCATTACTAGTAGTAATGCAATGATTATGGTTTTCACATGTGAGACGTATTGACAGTTCATTTGACAAGTAGCAAAATACAGATCCTCGTATTAGCGCGGCACTATGAATCTGATTATCGTCAAGAGTGTTATTTTAGTTGGTCTTGATTGAGTTTACATGTCAACAAGTAATGTAAGCAGTTAAAGATGAAGACAGACTGTCTATTACACCTATAAAACCATTCCTACCTAACACTTGCAACAGGTGATGTTTCTGTATCACATTATTTTAATGTAAATAGCCAGCTTGTTTTACATTTTGGCATAAGAATAGTCAGTTCTTATAAACATAAATAACAAAACATTTCCCGCGTGGGCTATTGTTGAGGAATAGGCCTTGTGCAAATACTGATGCTGATTGTCAAACTGATCTTTTTCCACTCTTGTGATAGTTTCAAACTAAAAGATTCACTTCCGACATTTAATCATTTAGAAACACAATTCTGTTGTTTCTAGGAAGAAGTGTCGATACGTTTCGCTTACGCACGTGCGAAAACATTGTTTACAAGTAAAAACTGTAACCATCCTATTGATATTAGGAATTGCGGGGAAATAAAGTTA
Source organism: Locusta migratoria (assembly GCA_026315105.1). NCBI lineage: Eukaryota > Metazoa > Arthropoda > Insecta > Orthoptera > Acrididae > Locusta > Locusta migratoria. Next base: position 294,108,773 of record CM048748.1, read on the forward strand.
ACTGTACTTGGGAACTAATGTGCTTCTACCCAGTGTGGACAGAATCCTCTTGTGTCAATGTTTACACGATATGTTTCACAAATAAGTCAACTTTAACTCTCTTGAAACGACTAATTGGTGTCTACAGCCAAAAGTACTACAAAATTTGCAATCGGAATAAAATTTAATGTTTTATTGTTAATATCTACACGTAGTTTCAGCAACAAATGAGAAACTACAACAGTCAGCTTGAAATGACGAAAACTCCTCTATGCCCCGAGTCCATGACTTGTTGATTTCAGCACAATGACTTCACGTGCATCTTTGGTCTATTGTCTACGGTGGTCTAAACAAGGACGTTAGAATACAGGGAGACGCCCTTACGCTGAAAAAGTGAAGCCTGCCTTCGCCATATTGCTATGTCTTGGAGAAGTATTCGTATTGTAGAGCTAATGTTTTATGCCACTTAAATCGGAAATAAAACGTCTGGCGGTTTTGCCGTGTTGTACAATGTGTAGGGTGCACTTTAGCCGTTAAAAATAAAGTTTTGAAATATATTATGACGAGTATTTATTACTATTTTTTCAAGAAAGTATATTGTTTGCAAGTACATACTTTGCACTGGCCGTAAGTTCACTGCATTAACAGTAAGAGGGTCGACTTAACGCATATCTTTAACGGAGAAATAGCATTCCACAACACACCAAGATGGCGGAAAGGCTTCAACTGACGTATGTGCTCGGCATAGAAAACGCCATCTCCCTTTATTCTAACCTCCTTGGGTCTGAAGCATCTGTACCAGTGATCTATACTATCTGGTCTGAACACAGACATATATTACTAGACTGGCAATGACGTAGACGACATCATTGGTGTCACTGAAGTCTCGCCGCCATATTTCTATACTACAAATGTGTGAGCAGTTGAGTGTGTATTTACAGAAAAGATTCGTAAAAATATGGATGAACCCACGTAACTACGCTGTCTTTACAGATTTGGGTAATTGTGAAGAACGCTTGCATGGACGCCAGCTTTAAACATATCGAAATGCACCATATATCAAAGTGTAGTCACGCTTTTGAAATTTATCGAAACGGGCGTTCGTGCAAGCGTTCTTCACAATTACCCAGATTTGTCATAATGGTCGTTTCATGTGTTGTATATAGCTGTAATTTTTCGTACAGTGAACGGGAGATAGAAGGCCAATTCTCACGTCAACGTCACGTCACGTCAAGCTGTATTCACGTCAGTTCGTTAACCAAATACCGAATGGTGAAAGTGATGTTATGAGTGGCGATTTGTTATGTAGAAAGTCATAGTTTAATACTGGAATTGCGGAAACAATAAATGTTACTGACGGTCAAATAAAACTTTACACCGTATATTTATGGTGAACGTAGTGTGGTCAAGTGTTCGGAACTGAAACAACATTTCAAAATTTCGACATTATTTTCAAGTGAAAATTTAAACATACTAGCAGATCAAACTAAATTTATAAGAGCCTGTTCACTTTATCCATTACGATTTTCCCGCTAACATTGATAACACCGCCGGAAATAACCAAAATTTTGTCCTTCATTAGCACTGAAATTTTCATTAAAAATTTATTTAATGATAATTGCGGTCATCAGATTAAATATTACTCAGATAAACAGTTTGCCTCAGTCTTTTCTGATACGGTATTGCAAAACAGTAACCATTTTTCGGTTTCAGATATCTGACCTCGCTTTTATGAGGACACTTAAATTAAAATAAAATATTTAAGACGTCATAAAACATTTGAAATTTACAGGTAATACAAAGTATAGAAATAAAATAAAGATTAATAAGACACATTTGCGTGTAATCTAATAGTCTACTACAACATCAAACTCGCGTGACAAAAATAGGTTAACTTCCGATGTTAGCAGACGACCGTTCCGTCAAAACTTTCCTTTCGAGAAAGCTTGACGTGATATGACGTGAGGGATAGTTGAAGTACAGTGTGAATGCTGCCATTAGAAATACATTGTGGAATGTTCTGACGGAACGTGACGTGACGGACAGTGTGAATTGCCCTGTGTACAGTAATGAGTTCATTGATCTGACTTCTTTATTAATATGTTACCAATTCCATGATACTTCGGTTTTTCTATCAGCATTATGATCGCTATCAAAGAGCCATTTGTTGTGGATAACACGTATCTTTATTCTTTGAGTGTTCTTACGAAAACTACAGACTACTTTGATTTGTACAGTAATGTATCCCGTTAATTTTGTAGTTTTGTTACCAGTTAGCAGTCTCGATCAATTGCGGGCTTTTCTTTCAGTAGTATGACCGTTATAAATGTGCTGTTTGTCGTGGATAACATGTACCTTTATTTTTCTCAGTGTTTTCCCGATAACTACAATCTGATTTACCTGTATGTAGCGGTAAAATTTTACTTACCATCCCGGTGGCCTCGTATGGTTATGTTGGCAACATCAACAAAACGGTAGAAAGCCCTAACCAAGATTGATATTCTTAGTAATCGATACAGTGTGAGTTCATATGTGTTTCGTACAGATGATAAAGGAAATAAATAATGCTGTTCGTGCTGCACGGTTGACAGATTTTTGTATGTGCCCTGGCTCACTCAGTGATGGTAACTGCCCCCGTAAAACGAAGATGTCGTGACAAAACATTTGCATCGTCAAGGGAATGGCTAATGCCAACGTCACACGACTGACTACGTAATCCCGCGATTCCGCCAGGATAGTAAGCAAAATTTAAGCGTACGTAACACGTTCTTTTCATAAAACGATTAGACAATGTAGGCCTATCTGTTAGATTCAAATATTGCGGAAGTGTTAGCACAAATGCAAATCATATTCAAACGAACTAGTAAAGCTTACAACGTCATATCGTGTCAGAAAATCATATAGTACATGTTAGTCTGTGGTGGTACCGATGGAAACTTTTTGACGTGAAATGAGGCAAGATGGCGGCGTCAAGCTTCAGTCACAGAGGCAATTTTGCCAGTCTTGTAATGTATGTCTGTGGGTCTGAAAGCTTATTTTGCATGTAATCTTTGGGATATGTTCAATATGGTTTATCGTTACAGGTCCTCAAAAAAATTTTACAGGTAAGTTTTTTTTAAGTATGTTTGCTCGTTTAGAATATTTTGCGGGTGATTTGGTATGTAAATTTAAATTACAGTTTCCTCCTAGGTACTACAGCTGATCGCTTTCGAAATTTTGCGTAATGTTTCGAGTGTAGATTAGAGGTTTTTCTGCTCTATGTCAATTTTTTTAGGAAACATTTTTGATCTTGTCTTTAAATAACTGCCTGTGATTATTCGGATCAAAGAGCGTCTTTGTGTCTTAGTAGTTGTCAGGCAGTGTACTTTTCAACTAAGATGTACAGCTGCAAGAGAATTGTTTTGTTGTGCCTACAGGACGAGTTCGACGTGGTCGCAGAAAATGTGGGCGTACTTCCGACAGTACTGCGTTAACACAAGCCTGCACGGTCTCAAGTACGTCGGCGAAGACCGATGCCCAATGGCGCAAAGGTAAACATCATCATTCACTTCTGCTATTTATCTTTCAATTTTCTAACGCACCTTATTCCTGCTTACGTAATACAAGTACTGCACTAGTGAAGAAGTGCTATGTTCATTATCGTGTCACTGTCTTTTTTACATCGCAGTTAGTGCCGTGAAAAATGCTCATAATGCCAAACAATGGTCTGTTTAAAAACAGGTAATTTCCAAATATGTTTGCATGTCTTAAGTCTCCTGGGATTCAAATGATATCCCACGAACATGCCATTGTAAATCGATAACGCGCCTGTTGCCGAGCGACTAAAAACATTCGAAGGTTAAATTTTACTTAGGGCCTCTGCGGCGTAGAGAGCTAACGTTGGCCACAAATTGTCTGCCTTACGAGGATAATTAATTAACTGACCTCACAAGGTTACATACAACACCGTTCAACCATAGAGCAGGTTCAGCATTACTTACTTATTTCACGGTTAACACGAATAATTAATCTCTCTCATTCTACGTAATTGAGTTTTCAGAGAGTATTCAAATGTCGTTGCCAACATCAGCACACTACTCCGCCAAGCGTAACTAAAAATTTACCCATTCGCAAATTACTAAAGATGAACGTTTACAGAAGTACTAGTATTTAGAAGTGATTGTAAAATTTGATGTATGCAGCGATGGCATAGTTTGCTGACGTTAACAACTAAATGTTTCTTTAACAAGGTAATTAATTTATTTACCGGACATGGGTACGTACAAGAACTTGTCAAGCATAAAGCAGAAACAGCATTCCTTTATTTATTTATTTATTTATTTATATCGTCAAGTAAGAAGATCATTTCCCTTCATTCTGTGTTCTGGTTTTCCAGTAGCATTCATCGCTTGATGCCAACATTAGCACATGACGCCGCAGCTACCGAAAGTTAAATTTTACCGAAATAAAAACAGTTACTTTACTCTTTCGTGTTCACCATGAGACAGACTATTAATGCTGTTCTTGCTCTATAGTTTACAAGTGCCCTAGCCCGGACAGTAAATAAATTATACTTGTAAATCGAGCATTTCGTTGCCAACATTAGCAGACTATAAAGTCACAACCAAGGAGGGTCACAACACAGAAGTAAACTATAACCTTCATTTCTAAGAAATGGTTCGTTTCTTTATATAATGAAAAAAAAAAGACTTGATAACTCTCTCGAAAATAATCGTGTGATCGTTTCCTAATCGCATAATCGTTAAAAGCAAATATTCTTGGAAATAACAAAAGCAATACTGGTATAGGCTAAATGTTCAAATGTTTGTAAAGCTTATGGAACTTAACTACGGGGTCATCAGTCCCTAAACTTACAAACTACTTATGAACTAAGACTAAGGACGGCACAAGTATCCATGCCCGAGGGGGGATTCGAACCCCCGACCGTAGTGGCCGTGCAGACCGTGACTGGAGCGCCTCAGTCCCCTCGGCCACCGCGGCCGGCCTGGTATAGACTAGATATGGTTTTCTCTGAAGGAGACATGCATGTACATGCATGCGTTCCTGTCATAAAACTTCCTCGAGGGTTAAAGTAGTGTTGAGGTGTACCCCTGCAGATTTTGTAAGCACCACAAATTCTAAGTCAGTACAAGTCCATTTTTCATGATTGGTGATGTATTAATCTGATATTGTCAAACTCAAGAGTCTGGTTAGTAACCGCAGGAGATGAAAGTCTTCACGTTAATCAGTATCGGACGAGACGGCCCACCAACCAATGTAAGAAATCTACGCCGAATTGCCGTTGTGGAGTAGGACTATCTGGACGAACATCCCTTTGATGACCTAGTGGACAGTATGTCATGACAAATACAGGCATGCGTCAGTGAAACAGAATATATTACCAGTTAATAGGCGTACTGGAGTCTGCTTAATATGGAACATAAATTCAAAATGTCTAGGTTATTGTACAAATTGTCAATTTCCCTTTCCAGAGTAATAAAGAGAAAGGAAATGTAGTTTCTGTAAATCTCTATTAATTTTTTATGTAAAGGATCATAAACCCGTAGAATTGTGATCAAGGAACACCTTTCTTACTCTGTGTGCGTTGTAAATCTGCGAACACATTTGAGAAGAGGTGCACGCCCTCTTGTGGAGTTCTTCCACTGGTGTGCAATCAGCTCTCTAGTGTTTCAGGCTCATTGCCTCCGGCAACAGAAGGTTCTAGTATGTACACTATGGTGAGAAAAGTTGTGAGATAGCGATACGTACAGAACGGCTGAAGCATCGTGTACACATGGTAGAAAAGAGAGGTTCATTGGCAGAACTATTATTTCTAATCGGGTTATGCATGGGAAATTATTTACGATATGATTATAAGCGCGCGACGGTAATTAATAGACGTTGAACTTGGAATGGTAGCCCGCGCTAGGATCATGGGACATTACCGTTTGGATATCATAAGGGAATTCAATATTCCGGAACCCACATAGTCAATTAGTCATGTGTGTGCCGAGAATACCAAATTTCAAACGTTACCTCTCACTGCCAACCGACAAAAAGCACTGCATGAAGTAACTGTAAATATCAGTTTGGGTCGTACGACGAACGTCCATTTGGGGTAACTCCTCTGGTTCATAAAGGGTATTTAATGCGCAGAAACGGGCGGTTTGAGCAGTACATGGGGTAAGGTCGTAAATTTTCTTGTCGACCCCTGTTTAGTATCCTGGGAATTCTGACATTGGCTTCACAATACACATTATCTTTAATGTCCAATGTTGTTAATAATATTTAGCAATTCCCAAGAGTTAACAGCTTTCGCTCAGTTAATAGGATTGGCTTAGGTTGTTTGGTTGGGATAGGGGGACTAAACTACTGAGGTTATCAATCCCCTGGTGGGGAGGGGAAGGAGTCAGGATAGGAAAGGAGGGGAGGGGGAAAGGAGATGCACTCCGGGATGTAAAGAAGGAAGGAAGACTGCATTAGCTCGGGGCCCCGTGCTCGCCACGCACGTACTCATGAAAGAACTGTGAGCCCCCTGGGGGGCTTTGTTATTACTAGACAGAAATCGAATTTGCATTTGGATCACGCCTCCTTGACCCTTATGCAGAAAGGTGTGCAGTATCCTGCCGCAACCATCTTTAATAAATTGGCTCAAGAATTCGAAGAGCTTAGTAGTAATCCTCAGAATTTCAAGGCTAAAATTAACGGATTCCTCGTGTCTCACTCTCTCTATTCTGTAGAGGAAAACCTGAAAAAATTAAACCTATTTAAAATGTTCAGGCGCGCGCGCGCCTGGCGGAGGACTCGAGCCTTCGACGGGGAGGAACTGCATGCACCACTGCAAGGCACCTTAGAACGCTAGGGCACCCCACCGTGGCTAAGGTAATTTTTGTGTTACGTTGTAGGTTATTTTTATTATGCTTAGGCCTGTTGTGTGCAAAGGATTGCAATAAGTTTTACTTTATCACTTACTATTCTTTTGTTACAATTTTATGAACTGACTCGTTCCTTGACCTAGAAGACTCGCTCTTCAATTTGGTCCTGTGGAACATGATAAATGTAAATAAATAAGTATAGACAGTGTTGCAAAATTTAGCGTTAATGGTTTATGGCAGCCGACGACCAGCTCCAGTGACTTCGATAACAGCCTGGCCGCGTAAGGTTGGAACATAGACAGCTGGAAAACATTTGGTCAGAAAAATCCCAATTTCATTTCGTGAGAGCTGATGGTAGGGTTCGAATGTAGCGCAGACCCCACTAAGCCATGGACCCTAGTTGTCAACAAAGCAGGCTGGTGGTGTCTCCATAGTAGTGTGATCTGTTTTTATATGGAATGCAATGGTTCTTTCGGCCCAAATGAACTGATCATTGGTTGGAAATGGGTATGATTGGTTTCTTAGAGACGATTTACTGTCATTCATGGACTTCCAAGTCCCCAATCAACGGTGGAATTTGTGTGGATGACAATGCACCATGTCATCGGATCACGTTTATGACACACAATAGAGTGCTCAGTTCGTGAACAGAATCCTGCACCGCCAGCAGCACTTTCCCAGTTATGATCAGTATAGAAGCTGCATGGCTCGAGATTCCTGTAGGGGATTGCATGCCACGCATATGTACTGCACTTTTCCTGGCAAACGAAAATCCGACGTAGTATTCGGAGGTATGCCACGATTTCCATCTAAATGTAAGTACAATATTGATCTCCAGTGACAGCGTGGTTGAGTAAGTGTTCCAGTAGTTTTCTCCTTTTCGGCACACCAAACCCCAGTCCCACCTCAGGTGATCAGCATTAAATTGCTGAGTACGGGCATTGCGAATCCGGGGTCCTGAGCTGGGGACTGGTTACCGCCGCCAGTCCTCTGACACCGTAACCTCTGGGCACGCTCCAGTAACTACCGTGTAGCGCAGCGTGGAACGTTGTGTGTATCGGGGAATGGGGATCTTGGCTTGACCGCCTGGGTCGCGAGGAAGGAAATACCTCTATAACAAGAAACCTCAATCTTAAGGTGTGCTACGCGCTGATGGGATGCGTGGCTGTTGAGGTAGAACAATCGTTATCGAGCACCCTCTGGGGATACTGCCGGATACTGCCGCACCTCAGTTGTATAAGGCTTACCTAGGCTTGCAGGGCTGTGTCTAGGCGGACATTTAGTTCTTTAGCTGCTCGTAGGACCTAGATGAATAATTTTAATTTGTGCCTCGAACCAAGCAGTGGTATGGGTGTGCCACTGGGGGATACTAACAGCCAAACATAAAAAAGTCTTTGGGTAACCAGCCCTCCGGACCAAGGAGTGTAAAAAAAATAGTCACAGTAACAGAACGCATGCTGGAAATCAGAATGTGTTTTTAGTCTTGAAAAGAAAAGATGGTAGTGTCGAGAAGTGTCACCGCTCTACATTCAAAATGGTTTGTAAGGCATTGCTGCCTCACTGAAATCTGTTAAGCGTTTGTACAATGAGACTGTGCTAATAGAAACATCTAGCTCTCAACAATCTGCAAACGTTCAAAATCCGAGTTGCCTTGGTGAATATCCCATTGAGACAGAACTGCACAACACTCGGAATAACAGCAAAGGAGTTGTCACATATAAGGCCCCGTAGACATTCCCAGAGAAGAATTAAAGGCTGAGTGGGCCCAAGAGGGCATCATTGATGTGCAACACATAATGAAAAAGGTGGATGGAGAGTTACAGAAATCGACTTGTTTATTACATTTAATAGTCCAAAGCTCCCTGAGTATGTTAAGCCAGGATTTCTGCGACTAAAAGTAAGAGCTTATGTGCCAAATCCCATGAGCTGCTTTGGGCACACAACGCAGGGATGTTATGGAGTATCCTCCTGTGGTGCATGTGGTAAACCTGCCCTTGATGGCGTCGCTTGTTTACTCCTCCAGCGGAATGCAGCGTTTTTTTTGGAAGAAGAGAAGATCCAAGAAATTAAAATTACTAAGCGCATTTCCTACACAGAAGCCAAGAAGATCTTCAAGGCCCCACCACCTCCAGCATTTACGACCTCCTCCGCTGCTGTCCTTCAAAAGCCAAATCCAAAAATCAATGCTCTGACACAAATGAAGGTTGTTAGGTTGGCAATAACACATGTGTTTCTCAATGCAATGCCACGGCAGAATAGGCGCGCGTACTGGAGTGCCGTGTTGTGGTGCGCCAGGCCGTCCGCCGTCGGAGGTTCGAATCCCCCCTCGGGCATGGATGTTTGTGTCGTCTTTAGTATAAGGTAGTTCATATGTAGTTCGTAAGTTTAGGGACTGATGACCCCGCAGTTAGGTCCCTTAAGCTTAACAAACATTGGAACATTTGAACTTGCATTCGGGCGAATCCGTGCGTTTCCTTTAGAGCGCGAATAGCAATGGAATTGTTGCCTTAACCAGCGCAAATGCTCATGTTACTAGGGACGATTTCCCTCGCATCTCCATGCCGAAGGAGTGCCCATAAGCTGACTGAGGAGGTTCAGAAGAGAATATGAACATCTGTTCAATGTTATGCCTCGTAAACATGATGTCTTGTTCCATAGATCATAAATACGACACTTTGTAATGATGTGGAACGTGTCACGTTAATGAAGGGTGCCTGTACAAGACGTTACATTACACAAAATATTACATAACATTTTTTTGTATTTATTTATATTTATTTATTTCGTTTTATTTTTGTATTTTTATCTATTTTTATTTTTTATTTACTATATTTGTATCTACTACATTTGTCATTCAGAAATTCTTTTAATTTATTTTTAAAATGCTAGTTGGCCTTCTGTCAGGCTTCTGATGTTGTTTGATAGGTGACAAAACACTTCTGTGCCAGCATAATTTACCTCTTTCTGTGCCAAACTGAGATTTAGCCCTACATAATGAAGATCATCCTTTTCCCTGGGGTTATAGCTGTGCGTACTGCTATTACTTTTTAACTGGGTTGGATTATTAACAACATATTTCATACGTGAATATATATACTGTGAAGCGACTGTGAGGATACCTAAATCCTTAAATAGATGTCTGCAGGATATTCGTGGGTGGGCTCCAGCAATTATTCTGATTACACGCTTTTGTGCAATGAATACTTTTTTAATCAGTGTTGAATTACCCCAGAATATGATGCTATACGAAAGCAGTGAATGAAAATAGTCATAGTAAGCCATTACTGAGATTCATATCGCCAAAATTTGCAATAACCCTAACAGCATACGTAGCCGAACTCAAACGTTTCAGCAGACCGTCGATGTGTTGCTTCCAGTTTAATCTCTCACCAATACACGCGCCTAAAAATTTTGAAAATTCCACATTAGTTACAGACTTCTGTTCAAAGCCTATATTTATTACTGGAGTTGTGCCTTTTACTGTACAGAACTGTATATACTTTGTTTTATCAAAATTTAATGAGAGTCCGTTTGCAGTGAACCAGTTATTACTGATGGGAAACCTCGGTAAGGGCGCGGTCCCACGCTCAGGGGTGCGGGGCGGGGGGAGCTGAAGCAGTTCCGTAAGATGTCCCATGATGGCGCTGCGGTCAGAAGCAGCCCTCTAAACTGGCCAGAGCAGGCGGCAGGTAGCGGCTGTCCCCACCACCACCTCCCCTCAAACGCCAGCAAGCCAGACACAGTCGTGGCCTCGTGGCAGGCGGCACGAGCTCTCCCCTCAGCCTCCCCTCCACGCTACCCTCTGACGTGCGAGAGGCACCTTCACAAGTGCCTCTAGGTCTACCGGTACCACAGAGTAACATATACAGAGAAGCAGCTCCCCCTAAACCACTGTCCTATGCTCCCCTCGTAGTTCCGTAAGATGCTAGCAGGTGTCAGGCGGTTTCCTGGCTTAGTACCGGTAGACCACACTAGAGGCACTTCTGAGGGTGCCTCTCGTACGTCAGAGGGTAGCGTGGAGGGGATGCTGAGGGGAGAGCTCGTGCCGCCTGCCACGAGGCCACGGCTGTGTCCGGCTTGCTGGCGTTTGAGGGGAGGTGTTGGTGGGGACAGCCGCTACCTGCCGCCTGCTCTGGCCAGTTTAAAGGGCTGCTTCTGACCGCAGCGCCATCATGGGACATCTTACGTAACTGCTTCAGCACCCCCGCCCCGCACCCCTGAGCGTGGGAACGGGCGCTTACGGAGGTTTCCCATCTGTATATATTTGTCTGTGCCGGTACTAAGCCAGAGAACCGCCTGACACCTGCTAGCATCTTATGGAACTACGAGGGGAGCGTAGGACAGTTTTCGCAAACATTTCGTAACACTTTACACTTTCGCACACTTCTAACACTATACGCAGACATTTGGGGTACACATTTCCTCCTGAGAGGCATGGGGTGGCGGCAGGAAGGGCATCCGGCATCCCTGTAAATATTATCCCACGCCAAATGCGCGTTTAACACAGTGCCCACTCTGCATGTGCGGAAAAAGGGCCAAAGAGATAGATAGATAGATAGATAGATAGATAGATAGAAGAACAGTAAAGGACTTAAGACCGAACACTATGGCTCCCCATCCTTGATAGTCGTCCAGTTTGAGGAATCAGCTGATGTTTTGACATTACATGAACCACTTATTTCAACTTTCTGCATTCTTCCACTTAAGTATGAATTAAACCATTTGTGCAATGCCACAGTCAAACCATAGTGATTAAGCTTATCTAGAATAATTCCATTATTTACACAATCAAAGGCCTTTGAAAGATCACAAGAAATACCAGTGGTTGATGTCCGGTTATTCAGAGCATTTAATATTTGATCTGTGAAAGCATATATAGCATTTTCTTTTCAAAAGCCTTTCTGAAAACCAAACTGATATTTGGTTAGTACTTTGTTTTTACAAATATGGGAGGCTACTCTTGAATACATTACTTTCTCAAAATTTTTCGATAAAGCTGTCTGAAGAGAGATTGGGCAGTAGTTGTTAACATCTGATGTATCCCCCTTTTTATGCAATGGTTTGACAATGGCATATTTCCGTCTATCAGGGAAAAAACCTTGCTTCAGAGAGCTATTACATAAGTGATTGAGAATTCTACTTATCTGTGGGGAACTAGATTTAAGTACCCGGCTGGAAATGCCACCAATTCGATAAGAGCTTTTACTTTTCAATGAGTTTATTATTTTACTGATTTCAAGGGGAGCGGTTGTTGGAATTACAATTTATCAAACTGTGTAGGTATGGTCCCTTCTATTAGTTGCCTGGCCTCTTCTAAGGAATATCTAGATCCTATTTTCTCCACAACATTAAAAAAAATGATTATTGAAAATATTTTCCATTTCTGACTTATTTTTTGTACACTTATGATTCAGTTTTATGGTAATAGTCTTCCTGTGCTTTTGGTTGCCCTGTTTCCCTTTCACTATTATTTCAAAGAGTTTTAATTTTATGATCAGAGGTACTGATCTCAGACATGATACACATGCTTCTGGACTTTATAATAATTTTTATAATACTGAACAGTTTCTAGATCACTACTCCCTCTTGCCCTTAGATACAGTTCCTTTTTACGGTAAATATACTTTATACCTAAATATACTTTATACCTATTTTTTACGATCAACTTTTTAATTTTTTTATTTATTGATTTATTGAACCAGTGAACACACAGGGCGCTCCGACACTGCCTATAATACAGCTTCTTGAGCTGTTGCAGTGTAGAGATATTGTACGATAAAAAATTCCAGTTCTTTTGAAGAATTTTGTACAATCTTTGCATATTTGAAAATCTATGTACAGATCTATCTTGCTGGACTAACTAACTAATGCTGCAATTAATAGAACGTACTACTTCATGGCAGCTGCAAAAGGGTTTGATGGTATTCGTAGCTCGATAGCTAAACAGGTAATGACTACTTTCATATTGCCGTCGGTTTACGATGCGTTGGGCGGAAGAAAAACAACATAGTCCTCAAACAAAAATCATCAACTTCTTTCAAGAAATAACCGCTACTTGTTTTATCTGAAGCTCTCACCGAAGATTTTGAAACTACAGTTTCCGACAGGCCTTTTCATTTGATCATACTACTGGCGTCGTACTTCTTTTGCTTGCTTTCCGTTCTCACAATGAGGACTCGGACATTTACGTTAAAGTGAATATCGGACTCGTCGAAAATGAAAGTTCATTCTTCATAGAGAGCTGCCATAACAGTACTATCGACATGCATTTTAAAGACCTACAGCTAGGCCAGAACTCCAGGGCACCGCGTAAATATTGTATGGGGTCAAATCAGATAGCAGAGCAGATCGTCGATAACTAGCACTTATCTCATTTTGAAATCCGTTCCACAAAAATCGCTGAATACGAACGAATGCTCTGATGAAGAGAAGTGCAGCTGTCTCTCAAAGGGAAGTTGGTGAATATGTTCGTAGCTGTCGGCATTTTTCGCCAACACATTCGCTTTTCTACAAAGGAGCTACTACAATGACAGGTCTTCTGTGGGTTTTTACTGAAGTTACAGATGGCCTTCCCTAGCAAAGGTCGCGGGGCTGCTGCAGGCGGAAGCGAACCGTATCACTGCCTAATCCAACAGGTTTTTTGGGGCACCAAAGTTTGCACTGTGATATGGTTCACAAAGGATGGTATAATAAGAGCGCAGAAGTCTTGTTGAAATGAAGAAGTGTGAGAATAAGTTGCAAATACAAATCATTTACAAAATGTTGTGTCGTATGAGAAATAATCTGCGGCATAATGAAATGGATGTGGGAACCACCGGAGACTGTTACCTTCCATGCGTAATACAAAATACTAGCTAGTAGCACTTCTGCCAGGTTATGTTCTGACTTAGATTCTGACATACGCCTACACACTTGAAAAATACCCAAGAGAGCTAGGAAGCCCGTAAGGAAATGACAATCATTATAACAAAGAAAGAAAAGGTATATATCAGCATAAGATGGCCTCTAACAGTTCCTATAGATATACAAGCAGTATCGTTGAGAACAACTTAACAAAGAATACCACATGTAGACTATATCGATTTTTATGGTAAATCAGCCAAAGGCATTCGCAACCACTCTGACAAATTCTGGTGAAGTTTCTTTGAGTCCTTTAACTATCTATAAAATCTTAAAAAGATTTTGACAATTGCCGTGGCTCATTGGTAGCGCCATAAATTGATAATCAACATATAGGGTTAACGGTTAGAATCCCACAATCCCCTCTTTTTTCTTATTGTATTCGAATACCTGTTGTTGTGGTCTTCAGTCCAAAAACTAGTTTGATGTAGCTCTCCACGCTACCCTGTTCTGTGTACGCCTCTTCATTTCTGAATGAGAACGGCAACCTATATCCTTTTAAATCTGATTTATGTTTTCGGACTACCTTTGTAGTTTTTACGCCACACACTTCCCTCCAATTCTAAGCTGATGATTCCCTGATGTCTAAGAATGTCTTCCACCAATTGATCATTTCTCATATTCAAGATATGCCAGAAAATTCTTTTCCTCCTAATAGTCTGTTCAGCATTTAATCATTGTTACGCGATCTACTCATAAGATCTTTGGCATTGGTCTGTAACACTATATTTGAAATGCTTCTATCATCTTTCTATCTGTACCCCTTATAGTTCACATTTCACTGCAGACAATGCTTTCAGATAGGACTTTCTAATATTTAAATTAATTATGAATATCAACAAATTTCATTTCTTCATAATTTTTTTTCTCCTCTTAGGCATTCTTTATTTTATATCTTCTTTATTACGGACATGAGAAGTTATTTTACTACCCAAATAACAAAACTCATCTACTACTCTTATTACGTCGTACGTCGTTCCTTAATCGAATTACTTCAACATCTGATTTTCTTAGTCCACGCTCCATTACCCTTGTTTTGCTCTTGTTAATGTTCATCTTATACACTCCTTTCAAGACACCGCCCATTCCCTTCGATTGCTTCTCCAAGATTTTTGCTGTCTCTCACAGAATTACAGTGTCATCGGTAAACCACAAAGGTTTCGTTTCTTCTCCCTGAACTTTAATTCCTTCTTCAAATTTCTCCTTCACTTCCTTCATGGCTTGTTCAATTACAGATTGAATAACATTGGGCAAAGCCTGCAGCCATGTATTACTCCCTTCCCCATCACTGCGTCCGTTTCATGCCCATCGACAATTGCGGTCCGGTTTCTTTACAAGTAGAATATAATTTTTATTGCTTACATTTTACCTCTTCTATCATCATAATTTCAAAGAATGTGTTCCAGTCAACATTGTCAGAAGCTTTCACGAAATCTACAAAAGCTAAAATCGTAGGTTTGCATTTCCGAAATATAAGTTCTAAGATAAGTCGTAAAATGAGTTTTGCTTCTTGTGTTTGTAGATTTCTCATAATTCTAAACTGACCTTCCCCTTGATCAAATTCTACTAGTTTTTTTCATTCGTCTGTAAAGAATACATTTTAGTATTTTGCACTCAAGGCTTATTATACTTATAGTTCAGTAATTTTCACACTTGTCTGCACTTTGTTTCGTAGAAATTTGAATTACTATATTCTTCTTGAAGTTGTCACATATCTCTTTCACACAAAGTGGAACCATTTCTTCGTGACTGGCTGTCATAATTATGTCAGCAGTTCAGAGAGAGTATCTACTCCGGCGGCCTTGTTTCATCTCAAATCTTTCAGTTCTCTTCAAATTATTCCTTCAGTATCGTGTTTCCTTTGTCTTCTTCATTTC
The DNA here is from genome assembly GCA_026315105.1 of Locusta migratoria. Lineage (NCBI taxonomy): Eukaryota > Metazoa > Arthropoda > Insecta > Orthoptera > Acrididae > Locusta > Locusta migratoria. Next base: position 294,124,383 of record CM048748.1, read on the forward strand.
GTTTCTCTTCCCTTTCTACAATACTGCCTTCAAGTTCATTCCCCTTGTGTAAGCCATCTATGCATTCCTCCCACCTTCAGCTTTATCTTCTTTGCTTAGTACTGGTTTTCCGGCGGAGCTCTTGACATTCATGTAGATGCTTTTCTCGTCTCGGAACGTATCTTCCAATTTCCGGTTTGCTCTATTCTATAGATTCTTCTCCACACTTCGCTTGTCCTCTATTCACTACAGCTTAGCTAGTCTGCACTTTCTGTCAATCTCATTTTTCAGCTATCGGTGCTCCCTTTTCCTTGCATCACTTGCTGCTGTTTTAAATTTTCTCCTTTAATTAATTAAGTATTTTGTCTTCTGTGTTATCCAAGAATTTATATTAGGCCTTGTCCGTCTACCTATACGATTCTCTATGGCCATCTCTGCTTTGTTTGTCAGAGCTACCCATTCTGCTCCTATTGTATTATTTTCATCCGTTTCGGTTAATTCAAGCATGATGCTCCCTCTGAAACTTCAAAAAATGTTTCAAATGTTTGTTAAACTTACAAACTACATATCAACTACCTTATACTAAGGACGGCACAAATATCCATGCCCGAGGGGGGGTTCGAACCCCCGACCGTAGTGGCCGTGCAGACCGTGACTGGAGCGCCTCAGTCTCCTCGGCCACCGCGGCCGGCTCTGAAACTTCCTTCATCTCCTTACGCTTCTACATCTTTCCAGTTTGTTAAGTTTTAACCTACAGGCCTTAAACCTACACCATTAAAATATAAAATTTATCAAAGATATAGTGGTTACCCATTTTAATTGAATTTTTTAATGTAAATATTTCTTTTTTTATTCTAAATATTCAATATTTCATAAAATTATGATGATTTCAAATAAATAAAAACCAGAATTTACAATTTTGGAGGAACACTGGAAAAAGTAAAAGCAAGCGTCTTCAATTAATAATGACGTGCATACCGCGTGGTATGAAATCTTTTTAAAATATAAAACATCATTATTAGCGACATAAAATACTTAAAATTAAGAACAAAAAGGACGTACATTTTTCAATGAAATTTCAATTACATGTGATTTAATTACCATATCTCTACTGAATTTTAAATTTAAGTGCTGTAAGACACAACAAAACATTAAGAAAAAATAAACAAGTTTGGAAGCACCTATCCTAATTTTTTTAAATTAATAATTAACAGTGCTGCCAATAAGCCACAACAGCCGCCAAAAACCTCGTCTTATATATACTATTAAAGGTCTTTTTTTTTACATATTAAGGTCTTTTTACATCTAATTAAAGTTAACAGGCAACCTCCAAAGTCGATTATTTCGAACATTTACGACTTTTGCGTCAAATGGCTTCTGCTGATTGCTATTTGAATACTGTACTTCACGTAAATTTTGTGTGAAACATTGTTTTCTTTTCATGATTGATGACGCTGTAATCGACAACAATAAAAATGAGTTGTTAGAAAACCGTCATGTCTCGAACAAATAGACATCGAATTTTTTTTTCTAGGTTTAACGCTTCCTGTTTCAGCAAACAGTTGGGCAATACTGTGAAAAGTTGTTGCAGAAGGGAAATTCTCGTCAGGGAACTGATTATAACATACTTTTGACAGGTTCTAGCAGCATTTCTATTAACCTCAAAGTACGAGGAAATGATAGATGATTGTTAATATCGTAGAACAATTGTGTACAGCTGAATCATAGAAGTACAATGAACAGTCTGACCACTGACTGAGAGCATGATTACAGTCTACGTTTCATTGGATTGTGGGACGTGTCACATGATAACATTATCAAAAATTTCAAAAACTGTATTTCTATTTTCCTAATCTGATGTGTACGGTATTTGTTTGAGATATTACCGTTTTCAACAATTTTCAACTCAATTTTTGACGATTATAGCGCCATTTATCACGAAACAAAAAGTTGTTTCATACAAAAAATTTTCACGAAGAATCCAAATCTGCAATAAAAAATGGGGTTCCAATTTCATATTTCAAAGTCACCCCTCCCCCCTCCCGTCCCCAGAGGTGGTGCAGGAGGTCGAGATTTATGTTAATAGATGTCCCTCTTCGAGGGGAAAAACTTTGTTTTGGAAGAGAAAACTTAGATAATGAACACAAGATCAAAAGTAACAATAATCGACATGAATCGACCAAAGAACGAGAACAAGAATCGGGTAACTTCTTCCTTGTTCTCGTCATTCACGGCGTAATCATGGGCACAGTCGTACATGGTCGCCTCTTCCTGCGATTCTGTCATGACTTCGCGTCGAGTCTTCTTCGTGCATTCATTCCATTCACCGACATGCACACACACTCCACATCATGCTAGTACTTACGTCGTCACTTGACCTCCTGTTACCAGTTTCATACCGTATACAGTGCTCCAAGGCAAGCAGTCTGCTCCTTTAAAAACGTATCTAATTTTTCTTTCGAGCTTATTTGTAATTCTTTCTTTACTTCACCCCACCCCTTCTCTCTACCGCTCTCTATTACATACCGTATGTCTTTGTTCTAACAGAGAATAGTTTTGACCTCGAACACTCTGAAGCATGCTTAGAATAACACTTGAGCGTAATAAAAACAGTGGTCTGTGTCATTTCTTTGGAAAACGTTGCCTTCTAAGAAAAGTGACATTTTTATAACGAGGAAAGAAGTAACAAGATATAAATACCGCAGAAGGAAAATTACACGTAAATCATTGATGTTATAGTGTATTTATATATTTTCGGTCAACAGCGCCAAAAAAAACCTTCTCAAAGTAATTAAAATATCGCTAAACACATATATCCCACACACCTGATGGTGCTTGTGGCTGTTATTCCTCAAACTGCAGATGCGGGAAGTCGGTGATGTGGACAATGTGCACAAGTTTGTTCAATGGGGGACAAAAAAATTACCCAGCCCAAATAAAAAATACCCTCCAAAGATGTTTACTTTTTGTTATGGTTAGTCAAACATTAAATTCCAAAGAAGATTATTTTTGGTTATCTACTAAAGAGAATACTGAAAAAAGTAAAACCAATATAATTCACTAACTACAAATAAGCAAGAAACATTTGCACCGCGTTGCACATCACTTAAGCGGGAAGGCCGAACTCTGTAAATGAGCTACCTGTCCTTTCTCGTTAGCGTAACGGTCGAATAGTCCTACCGGAGTTGAAGAACGAGTATTAAACTGGAAACAACAGAGAACGGAAGGCACAGCCACTCACTCCTGTAGACCGCGCGTAGAGACTTAGAAAATTATGCCTATCTGCTGATATATTTATCTTAGCTAACCACTATAGATTCTCCATGTGACATTCGAAGTTATTCAAATACATGCATCCATTTTCAACATTTTTACTATGCCTATCATTTGTCTCGTTGTTTAAAGATTAGGCTGTTACAAAAAAGAATATGTTTAAGAATGTGGAATCTAGAAAAGAGTTGCGCCATTCGTAGCGAATTAATGTTAAAAAAATTACCATCACAAGTCTAAAAAAATAAAGTTGCGTGCGTAAACCGTCAGCTTATTCACTCAGTCAATGAAACATATGTAAGAAGCGGATCGTTGTAGAAAATGTACCCATGTGGAGTTCCTATACATCAACCGCGTCTACGTGCTAGAATAACGTTTTCCAAAATACATGATACATGAGTAGATAAAATCTTGACATATACGGTATCCTGACTATTATATTGCTTCTACTTGACGATGTAGACACCAAGCTGATTCTCCGAATAGTTGGCAACTTTCGCACATCGGAACTAGAGCATGTGCAATGCTCTGTTCTTGGACTTTAAATTATTATCCGGGCCGCGTAATCTTTTTGTCCCCCTTTGTACATTCAAAATCATTTTCGCATTGAAGTAGTCCAGCATCAAAAGGCGCATTAATTACATTTTAAAATGATAATATGGGTATGTCAATGTAATAACCAGTCTTTCGCCAAGTACTGTACATTGCAACATAGGTTTGGCCGCCTGGTCTAAGGCCTCATGCTATGGTCGAGTTAGTGACACTTGCGGGGAGTGACACTTGCGGGGAAAGGAAATGTGTAGACACTTGCGGGGAGACCCGGACGCTGCAGGTAGTGAACAGGGTGTTCCAGAAGTAGGGATACACCAGCCCTACTCCATGCCCTCCAGCCGCTACCTGTGCGGTATTCACGGAAAGGCCCACCGAGCAAGGTGGAGCAGATTTTGTAGGTACATTCACAAGACATAATTCAACGGTTCTGTGCATTCATCTCATGAGAAATATCAATCATTTGTTGTCAGTGTTTATTTCAAATTTCTACATTTAAATTTCTTTAATTATTAGTACTTAAATGTGGTGATAAAATAAATAAATTATGTGTATATGTGTAGTCTTATGCTGCCAAACTATTTAGGTCATCGGTCGCTAGACGTACACACTACTTAATCTTACTTAAAATAACTTAGGCAAAGTACAAACATACCCATGACCGAGGAAGGACTCGAACCTCCGACCGGACCGGCCGCGCAATTTGTGACACAAATTACATGTTTGATAATATTAATGCATAGAAGTATGAAATCACGTCAAGACTACTTCCTGCAAAAATTTCGACAAAAAAAGTTGGCACTGAGTTTAGAAAAACAAAGTTCTGGTATATTGGATTTTAACATTTTATCAAAAAATGAATGTTACTACAAGAGATACAGTCATTCAAATTTACGGACTCCATAACGTTTTCTCTTCCTGAGTGAATGAGCTGCTTCTTGTAGTTCCAACATCACAATAGCCTTTTTCTAGAATGTTCTGAATATAAATCTTCACACAGACTTCTTGAGGAGGAGAGTGATACGGATATCTGATTGTAAACCACTGCCTATTACCTTAGACCTTTTTGACTGTACTGAACAGGAGTTCCGCGTATTCCGTAATTTATATTTATACAGTTAACAGGCAATGTAATTTATAACCAACTATTGGCTGCCAATTTCGCTTCATTTTTCCTGGAAGTCTTGCAACTTGTTTCTCCCTGTTGGTTTATGCCAAGTTCGGAGTAAAAATGGTTCTATATGACGGTAATAAAAAATAAAACTTATCTTTAGCATTTTTTCGATGTGTGACATTCCCTCACACATTCCGTATTTCATACATTTCTTAGATGTATTTGTAATTCGAATACAGCCAAATCGTTTTGGGGTCTACGAATAAACGCTTCGAGTAAGTAAAATACTCATTGACTTATTATTAATGTTTTTTAATTGAAGGTTTAAGGTTGCGTCTCCTATTAAAAAGCATAGTAGCTATTTTTAAAGAGATGAAAGTTGCGTGATAGTGGGGTTAACTACATAGCGGTCAATTACATCAACGTATCTGTGCAGGATACCTAATATATTTATTGCTTGCGCAGATGTCTTGATATGCTTAGTGTTCTGAATAATATGCTTTTAGGAGATATGACTGCGGAAAGTCATCGACGACTGCGGAAAGTCATCGTCTTGTAGTAGCAGAGAATGTCTTAATAACTCTCCAAACATTATCACTATTAAATACCCTTTTGTTTTCAGGAGGAACACTCAACGAATTAATATGTAGTTCGAACAAGTTACTATATTGCTCTTCAGCATGCAAAGGGTTGTGCAATTTAACAGAGTTTCGTGTTATGTTGACAGTGTGGAAACTTGACAACAGCAGTGCTAGACTTCTTGGTGTGCCACTACCCAGAAAAAGCCATTAGCCGCCCCAAGGGCCCTAGGTTCCCCGCAAGTGTTCCAACCCCGCTACGGACTGGGGGCCGCTCGCGCTGGAGGTTAGAGTCCTTTCTCTAACATGGCTGTGTGTTGATACATACAATTCAGCAACCAATTGCTTGTTTTTTTCTTTTTTACGACCGGTTTCTGGCGCTTGAGTGTCCTTCTTCTGGTCTCTATACAGGCAAACACGTGCATTGGTATTACAATATAAAATATACTAAAGTTGGCTATAGAAATTTGAAATTGTGAGTATAAAAGTATTAGACATGAGTGTAAAAGTTTATAAAGCTAATACAACAAGTGATGCAGCTTTGAAACAAATAGATTGTAATAAAAGATATGTTCGTATAAAGGGATAAGATTTACACTTACATTTTAGTATTGTCAATATATGTACATGCTAGCAGGAGACAAAGCTAATTGCAGAGATTATGCAAGGAATAACAATCAACTGCTAACAAAGTATTTATGGGTGAGCCTCATACTGAAAGAGTAAAAATAAATAAGGATAAAACCGTGGGATAAAATAGTAATAATCGATGTAGTTGACAATAAAAGCTTAAAAAAGAGGAACAGGTGACTGACAAATGAGTCGCTTAAGAGATTATTATTCTATTGAATACTGAATATTAATCTGTATACTTCCACACTCATGTCGAATACTTTTATACTCACAATTTCGAATTTCTATAACCGACTTTTGTATATTTTTTATGCTTTACTGTAATACCAATACACTTGTTTGCCTGTATAGAGACAAGAAGAAGGGCACTCAAGCGCCCGAAGGTGGTCGTCAAAAATAAAATTATCAACTTACAAACTACTTTTAAACTAACGTATACTAAAGACAACAGAAACAGCCGTGCCCGAAAAAGAATTCGAACCCCCGACGGGGAATGGCCTCGAGCATCAGAGCATAGAGCCTCAATGCGCTCGGCCACTTCGCCGAGGCTCTGATTCATTATTAGATCTATTCCTGTAACACACCAACTGATTTTGTATTTATAATCTTGTACTCGCCTGACCAGAAATCCTAATCCTCTTGCCAACGAACTTCACTAATCCCTACTATATCTAACTTCAACCTATCCATTTCTCTGTCTCAATTTTCTAACCTCCCTCCTCGAATAAGGGATCTAATATTTCACACCCCGATCCGTAGACTGCCAGTGTTGTCTTTCCTGATGAGTATCAAATGTTCAAATGTTTGTTAAGCTTATGGGACTTAACTACGGGGTTATCAGTCCCTAAACTTACAAACTACTTATGAACTACTTACGAACTAGGACGGCACAAATATCCATGCCCGAGGGGGGATTCGAACCCCCGACCGTAGTGGCCGTGCTGACCATGACTGGAGCGCCTCAGTCACCTCGGCCACCGCGGCCGGCTATCCTCTTGAGTAGTCCCCGCCAGGAGATCCGAATGGTGGAATATTTTACCCAAGGGGATGGCATCATCATATATTCATACAATAGAGCTGCATGTCCCCGGGAAAAGTAACTGCTGTAGTTTCCCCTTGATTTCAGCCGTTCGCAGTAAATGCATGGCAAAGCCACGTTAGCTGATGTTACGAGGCCAGCTCAGTAAATCGTCCAGACAGTTGCCCCTGTAGCTACTGAAAAGGCTGCTGCGCCTCTTCAGCAATTGGTTGCTTCATTTTATGTATGAATAACCTGAACAGTTACTGCCATGGATGAAATACTTCAATGGCTGTGTGTGTTGTCCGTAGTATAAGTTAAAGTAGTATGTGAGTCTAGGGACTGATGAGCATAGCAGTATGACCCAATAGGTTTAGAAACGAGTTTTCTCAATAAAGGGCGTACTGCGACTCTTGACTCTCCTTCTTTAATCCATTTCCATACCCCCTTTTATTATAGTTATGATGCCATGAAAACAGATTGTGGCGCGATCAGTGATGGGTATGGTGTTGGCAGGGCGTTCTGGCTGCTGACGTTCCTGGTGAGCCTGACCGTGTGCAGCCTGTTCATCTGGAACGCCAAGCTCAAGTGGGACGCGACGCCCGTCATCGTCACCCTGGCGGACAGCTCCTACCCGGTGGGCCACGTACCCTTTCCTGCCGTCACCCTCTGCAGCGAGACCAAGCTGCAGCGCTCCTACTTCGACTTCACGCAGGTGTACCGCATGGGTGCAGAAAACAGGACAGAAGAAGAGTAAGGATGCCTAACCTTCAGTCAGCTCGCTGCTCATCATCTAACAAGGGGAACACCAAGTATGGTACTAATGGAATTTGATGGGTCGTAGGTAAGTTGTGAGTAATTCCTCCAGACCATCAAGCTAAAAGGATTTGTTCCAATTGGCCTTGATTTCTAAGAAAATCGAGATCAAATTCGCAGCAAATTACCACGCGTAACGTGTCTACTTATACATAGCGGTTACCGCTCAGCAAGACAGCGTGGTGTAATCGGCAAGATGCGAGGCAGCCATGCAGGCGACCTGGGTTCAAGTCCAACATGGGTCAATTACTTTTCACAGTGAGTGGGAAAATGCACAAATAGTTTAAATCATACCTAACTGGAAGAGTTCAGAAAATTGATATAAGTAATTCACATAATATACAAAAAGCAGCCGATTCCCCAAACTGGGGAACTATCAAGCATGGGGTGCCACAGGGTTCGGTACTGGGACCTTTGCTGTTCTTAATACATATTAATGATTTGCCTTTCTATATTCATAAAGATATAAAGATGCCAAACTAGTTATCTTTGCTGATGATACAAGTATCGCTATCACACCCGAATCACAGGAATGAACTGATGAAATTGTCAATGAAGTATTTCAGAGAATTATTAGGTGGTTCTCTGTAAATGGACTCTCTTTAAATTTTGAAAAAACACAGTATATTCAGTTTCACACAATAAATGGTATCACACCATAAATTAATATTGACTTCAACCAGAAATCATACCTAAGGTAGAATATTCAAAATTTTTAGATTTATGCATTGATGAAGGGTTGAATTGGAAGAAACACATTGAAGATCAGATCTACTGAAACGTTTGAGCTCAGCTACTTATGCTGTTAGGGTGATTGCAAACTTTGGTGATGTACAACTCAGTAAACTAGCATACATGCCTATTTTCATTCTCTGCTTTCTTATGACATCATATTCTGGGGTAATTCATCATTTAATAAGAAAGTATTCATTGCCCAAAAGCGAGTCATCAGCATAATTGCTGGAGCCCATCCAAGATCATCCTGCAGACATTTATTTAAGGATCAAGGAATCTTCACAGTAGCTTCACAATATATATATATATTCACTTATGAAATTTGTTATTAACAATCCAACTGAATTCAAATGTAATAGCAGTGTGCATAGCTACAACACTAGGAGAAAGCGTGGCCTACACTATTCAAGGTTAAATTTAGCTCTGTCACAGAAAGGGGTTAATTATTCTGCCACAAAAGTCTTCGGCCACTTACTAAGTAGTATCAAAATTCTGACAGATAGCCAAGTAGCATTTAAAAATAAATTAAGAGAATTTCTGAACGGCAATTCCTTCTACACATTAGATGGATTTCTAGATAAAAGTTAGTACTTTAGGGAAAAAAATAAATAAAAATTTAAAAAAACAATAAAAAATAAAAAAAATTCAAACATTGAGTGTCATGTAATATTATGTATAGACACATTTCATTTGACTGACACGTTCCACATCACTACGAAGTGTCGTATTCATGATCTATGGAACAAGTATTAATCTAATCTAACACCTGTCCGATGATTGTGCATAATTATGTATTTTTATAGCCATTCTTATGTAAACGTTTGCAGTAAATGGTCAGGATAAAAACATGTAACATTTCCTCAGTATGTTACGTATTGCGCGAGATTATTTTATTCATTTTGTTTTTTGGAAGCACACTTTTGATGCGATTGAAGCATATTTCGAAATCAGTAAACAGTCTTTTGTTAATACCTATAATATTTGGGCAACATTTAATACCTATGATTACAGTTCCTGACCGTGCTGTTTTTATCTGCTCCTATGACGTGTGTACCCATGTGACGCGTCCCAGTGGACTATTATACTATAATTAGTCGGTTAATCATTCGTAGCGTGTCGTTCATGCGTGCGGCAAGTACTGCAACGTGGAGACAAATACGCTATGATAGAAGCAGGCCCATCACACGAAATCTCTTCGGAAATGGATTTGTGTGATAAGCAGTCAAAAGGTGAACTCACTAAAGGCATATAATTATGCACAATAAGAAAAATGAAGTGAAAAATAAATGACCCGAAGGGAAAGATTTTATAGTTTCTTTTATTTTCTTGGTTATTTTTTTTTTTTTTTTAATCGTTTGACTTTTCATTATTTCTGTATCTTTCTTTATGTCTTTTTCTTTACTTAATTATTTTTTTAATTTTTAATATAAAAAGTAGCAATTGCAATTTTTAAAAATTGTCCTGCCGCTAGGTGCATGGGAGCCTAGCATCTTGCCGATTATACCACGCTGTCTCGCTGAGCGGTAACCGCCATCTATAAGTAGACACGTTACGCGTGGTAATTTGCTGCGAATTTGATCTCGATTTTCTTAGAAATCAAGGCCCATTGGAATAAAACCATTTAGGTTGTTGGTCTGGAGGAATTCCCTCACAACATACCTGCGACCCATCAAAATCCGTTGGTACCATACTTGGTGTTCCCCTTGTAAGTACTACGAGGACTTACAGTGACCAGCCAAAACATTATGACCTCTTACCGTCTCAAATTTGAATTATACTTGGTTGCGGGGGCGTCACTCTGTTATGCGGACAAAGGCAAATGGGAAAACATTATAGGGATGATAAATAAAGCAAATGGGAAAATCCACCGAAAACAACGATTTAGACAGATTACAACTACCGACAATCTGGGAATATCACGAAAACAAAGTCATCGATTGCGAGGTATGTGGAACACATGAGGACGCCCATTCGTTCGCTACTTTGGTGAGCACCTATTAGACCACAGCGTTTTTTTGGACGTACATGCCTCAGCACAGGACGTGTAAATGCGTTGATTGTTGCCCTCTCCGTGATTCTGGATAGGCGGTGATCTGTGGTAGATGTGATGGCATGGTATAACGGTAGGATAGGCACAAACGTTTTGGAACACGTCGTCCAGCGCACATTGTTGAACATAGAGTTCCACATCACACGAGCCCTGGGAATTCGGACGCTGACCTCTCAATACATATTATCTTTAATGTCGTTTGTTTTTAATAATATGCGGTTATTCCCAAGAGTGAGCACTTTTTCTTATTTAATAATAGACAGAAATCGAATATGCATTTGGATCACACCTCCTTGAACGTTGTGCAGAAAGATGTGCAATATTCCTCCGCTTAAATTTATATTAAGCTGCCACAAGAATTTAAAAAGATTAGTAGTAATTCACGAACTTTCAACGCTAAACGAAAAGTTTACTCATAGCTCACTCATTCTATTCTGTTGAGAAAGTCCTTGAAAAAAAAAATTGCGTTACGTTAAATTGTGTTACGCTGTCGGTTCTTTTTATTATGCTTATGTGTATCGTGTGCATAACATTGCTAAAAATTTCACTTTATCAATGACTACACTGATGTAATGACTTGTTCCATGACCATTGAGACTTGCTCCTCAATTCGGTCTTGCTGAAAATGATAAATATAAATAAATGTTTTCATAGCGATCTGGAGACAGTAGCTGTGATGGTGTAGAGGGCACACGATAAATCTGATTAGGCAGTGGAGCAGTTGTAACGCGTCGCCTGTTCGGATGTATATCATTTTCTCTTCCCTCGTATTGAAGCTGGGAATTTGAAATTTGAAGACCATGTAGACTGATTTTATTTTATTTATTTATTTATTTTTTTTTTCGTATGTGCCGTTAAAGCGAGATAAGTTTGAACTACGCAACAAAAATGGCGTGCATTACTGCCGTCAGCTAATGAAGAACAACGTAGTTAACTGCTTGTAGGTCAAAGGGCACAAAACGAGTGTAATTCAGAGGATCGTGGGTGGCGTGTTTGGGGACGACTGCCTGAAGTGTAGCAATGTCTCCAGAACAGCTGTGTGAACCTTAGTGATTTTCCACGCACCTGTAGACCGGTAACTGCTACAACCTGGCAAAATGTAGTATCCATTTAGGCAGCGATTTTGAATGACCGGTGTGTTTAACTGCGAACTTTATCACAGCAGTTCAACATTTTCTACGGTGTTATATACGATGTTGTTGATGACAAGATGAATTTTCGTGACGTTAGTGCTCCCTGGGTTTCCAAGAACCTAACAGGTAACCACATGACGACAATCTTCGATGGATTAACACTTTACGCAGCAGAAGAGAATTAAAGGAATCGTCACTGGTGATGATTCGTGGTAGTATCACTAAGTTCCTGAAATCATATAGCCTCTGTGGAGTAGAAACATGCTGGTTCCCCACTTTAAAAATTATTCTGACACAATCTGCTAGAAAATTGCTAATAACAGTATTCTGGGTCGTTCATAGTGCGTTTTGGTGAACTTTACTGGTGATGGAACCACTTTGTATGCTGCAGCCTAAGTTAAAACTTGGGTTACGTTGCGTCTTGCCCTCCGTGGCAAACGACACATCATCAATTGTGACGGCGTCAAACTTCCTCATGGGAATACTCGTCCCATGGTAGTTCCTCCTTCGCGAGAAAATCGCCAAATTTCTATGGGAGATGCTACAGCGTGCACCATACAGTCCGGACCTTGCAGAGTTGGACTTTCAAATGTTTGGTCCTATGAAGAAATAGCTGATCGACAGCTTTGTGACAAATGCGGAAGTGAAGTGAGATATCTGCAAATGACTATATTCCAAAAAACAAAACAAAAAAGGACTTTTTCGAATAGGGTATGTTGAAACTGGTACCACGATAGGAGAAATGGTTAACAACCTTGCTGACTGTATAGAAAAATAGGTAAACTGTTTATTTGTGATTTTTTATTTGTTACCTATTAAATTTTTTTGGGAAAATTATTTTATGTCAGTTTCCGATCTACCCTCGTATTACGTTTCATATTACGCCAGGTTGATAGCTTGATGGCCTTATCTGCTCTAAACATACATCTTACCACGGCGGCAATACTATGTTATATAAGACATTTATCTGGTACCATGACACCTAAGACATTAATACAAGGCACCATGACAGATTTGGACTAAGTGAACCTTACTGCGTACACCTTCTATCTGTCTTACCCGACGATGATGGTTTCTTCCAGCTGGTTGACTGTCCTAGTCAGAAGGTAAAACTCGTGCTACAGTGGTTTCAAGAGTTTTTAGTGCAGCTACTTATGTGTTATCCATCAAATTCGGGTTATCTGTACCTGATAGATCACATCTGGGACAAACCATTCATCCGTAGCTTAAGGAAATTGAGTAAGTTGTGAATAGATGTCTTGTCCGATATAACTACGGAAACTTGCAAAAACTTATCGAATCCATGCATCGCACAATAGCTGCTGTATTGTGTTTCAAAGAGTAAGCACATGATATTTAGCAGGAGGTCATAATGTTTTGGCACATCGTTGGATTCTTGTTATCTCGATTTGTTGTATTCATCTTTGTTTATTTATTACCAAATGTTCCAACTGACTTTCAGTTGTTATCGTCCCTATCTTTTCATAGGTACTGAAGAATATACTGTTCACAATGTACAGTATCAAAGATATATGATGTAATAAAGAAGGAAGGTCTTGTCTTATCGTTACACCTTCTCTGCAGCAATAGTCATATCAAAACAAACATTTATACTATCTCATATTTAGAAAAGCCATCCAACTAATTAGCCCAGATACTCAAATCTAGCAATTATAAAACTTGACAACATTAGCAATTAATACAGGAGAAGAGGGTGCTAGGGGATGAGGACTGAGAAACAGTAGCACCCTCTAGGAGGAAACCGTGCTTACTGTTAAGTGTGGCTCCATGTTACAGCGTGTAACATACCTCTAGCATGGAAAACATGCATTCATCACACCTTTTTTGTTCTGCATCCCGTCTTCGATCAATCTCTAGAGTTTTTACACGGTGGAAAACAATCAACCAGTAGAAGTAAAAAAAGCAGGGTTTTAAGATTCAGGCTGACTGAACATTAACGTTGCCGTAGAGAACGTGAGACTTCACATCTGTTTAACAAGTGCTAAAGGAAAGGCATAGATAATAAGACGACACAAAAGTGTTACATATAGCCAAGAAAGGAAAGAAATTGTTGGAAGCATTTTAACTAGTTGTAAATGATCAGTTATAGATGACTACCATCACACTTTTAAGTCTCACGTGATAAAGTCAACCAGCCCCACATTGCCATACCAGTGTCACATATGTTACCACAGTATAATTTTGTATTCCTCTCGTTCTTTAACTCAAAACCTGTAGCATTATAGTCATATAAAAAGTAATACAGTAATACAAGCTATTTTAATTATGTATTGTGTTTAATATTGTCCATTGCGTAAGCAGCAATTTAAAATGCAAAACACATGTTTGGGACACAATATAAGTGACTTGTGTTAAGTTTGTCAGTTCTTCACTTATGGCTCGTTCTCATGAAATATAACATTAGAACCATATAACTTTAATACTGTAATAGAATATTTTGATTATTTAAATTTCTCCTTTGTGGAAAATGTAATTTTAAAATGTTGGAAACCATGTTAAACGCAGAACATCAGAGACGAGTTCTTAAAAGGGATATATTTGACCTCGAACGCTCGGAATCGCACAAAAATACTTAGAATAACACTCGATCATAAAAAAACAGTGATACGTGCAATTTCCATACAATACATTGCTTCCTACCAAAAATGACATTTTAATAGACGAACAGCAACAAGATATCAATACGATAGAAGAGAAGCTATCTGCTTCAAGTAATTATAATAGTGCAAATCGCTCTTATTAGTCACACTTGATAAAGATTATATTAGTATTAAAAGTACAGCTACGGTATTTCGATGAAGCGATAAAGCCAGAATGGAAGAGGGCAATGTACGCACCTCACTGAAGCCACCTTTTTACATTGAAAATCATTATTCCATTTAGGCATTTGAGTATCAAAAAACACATAAATTACATTTTCACAGAATGAAGTTTGATGGTGAATTAAGAGATTTTAGAATGTTTGTAGGCTTAAAAACCAGTGCATAGGCTTTGCTTATGATTGATTTTTAGCTTATACGTAGCGAAAGATACAGAAATTTTACTTAATATTGAGAGCACAACGTTTTTCATTTCGTTCTAAACTGAATTTCTTTCATAAAAAGACAATTAATCCCGGCGAACTATAGTTAGTATGGCTTTAGGTAAATATGTTTTCTTATAATTTCTTACAGGGAGCAGAATCTTGGATACGCCAGTCTCATCTGCGACAAAAGCGTAAGGGTTGGAGGCAATACCACGGATGACGGTGCAATAGAGTTTTTATTAAAGGTATAATTCTCAGAAACATTTTTCTGCATTATAGTTGTGTAATACTATGCTTATTTCATTATGAACTAATTTTGAATCGCTTCTTTTCCTTATGTATTGTTTCATTCTGAAAGACTTGGTCAAGAGCTATCGCGATGTAATTCTTAATTTAAGAGACTTGATTTATTGTTATGTACAACTAAAACACTGCTTAAACACCACCCTCATGACCTAGGTCGTGTATTACCTTTCCCTTTCGTTCCCATCCTTTTTTCTTCCCTTCTCTCCCACCTGAAGAAGGAACTGTGTTCCGAAAGCTTGTCCTTTTCGTCCCTTTTTTTCTTTTTCTTCTTTTGTGTCACTATCGGCGATACAGCACAAAGGTAAGTACTGGCCAGCCAATCAATCTCTTTTGAAAAACAATTTAGCATCTCTGAGGAGAATTTCCATCATTAATTAAATATAGGTTTGCATAGATTACGATGAATTAGTAGCTCCGGAAATCGCAACAGTATAAACCAAATAGAAGTTGACCCGAGACTGATATCACGTGCCCAGACAACTTGTTTCAAGATGTCTTATATATTCCATTAATCAATTTTACTCTTTCCTGCCACACTGAGCTCTTCTTTAACTTATTTCATTGTTGCAAATATATTTTGTTTTTACTTCGATGTTGATTTTTATTTCAGTGTTGGTGTTTTTTGTTATTTCGTTGTTGCTGTCTTTCGGTGAACATGAGTGATTCACACGAAACGTTCCAGAAGTGCGAGGAATGGAGTCCCGAGTTCAAAATGTTGAAGAACCTCTACACTCAGAGGAGGAAAGTTCACTTAATTGAGAAAATTCGAGCCGGACGCGGTGGTCGAGCAGTCTGAGGCGCGCCAGTCACGGTCTGCACGGCCACTACGGTCGGGGGTTCGAATCCCCCCTCGGGAATGGATATTTGTGCCGTCCTTAGTATTAGCTAGTTCATCGGTAGTTTGTAAGTTTAGGGACTGATGACCCCGTATTTGAATCCCATAAGCTCTACAAACATTTGAACATTTTGAGAAAATTCGTGTGCCGAAAAATGGAAAAGGTAGTGTCCACAGCATGGAATTGCATTATCAAGATGCAGTTCATTATATAGAAGTGTAGCGAGGGACAGAGCGCGATCATATGGCGCCATCAGCTGTTCGCCTAGGTTGCGTTTATGCTGTCACCTCGCAGCTGGCTGCTCGCAGCTGGCACCTGGCACCTCGCTGTTCGCCGGCAGCCTTGTGCATTCACGCAGCAGGCATCTCGCTGTTCGCCATGTGTATTCTCCTGCAGCTGTTACATTACATCTGAGAGCACAACTGCAGTGGCGTGAAGCGTGAAACATGTTCTCCAAATCGTCTGACGACAGTGACAGTGATTTGTTCGCTACAAGAATGTTGTTTGTTATTGGAAAGGAAGAGGAGATATGGAGTGCTTCCTTTGTATACTGAACGTCATCACTACGGATAATTTCACAAGTACTACCAACAGCTTAAAATCTATCCAGGTCGCTTTTTCAGGCATAATAATCATCTGGTTCAGATCTTCACTCATTGTTGCCTGTACTGAAACTACATCTAACAAACAATATTGTGCGCGATGGGCACGAGAGTTCCAGGTTGCGACACTCGTTGCGTGAAATGACTTGCACGCAACTGGTTTCTTGTATGTCTGCAGACACGTCACCGAAACTATACCGTTCAGTTTCGTTGTTTTGGAGTGCCGCAGTCGTCGTAAAATGAAAGTTTTGGCATCTGTAAGAGTTGCAGCGGAGCTATTACTGCTCTGTGTGAAGTCACTTCATAAGACTAAACATAAAAAGACTAAGAAACGTATTTCGGTTGTTAAATGGAAGACGTCAGTTCGCTTGATATCCGGCCTTGCTGAAAGAGATTGTGGTTGAAGACCCTACAAATTATTTTAATTGTCTTAAAATGTCACCAGAGCATTTTACGGTTGTCTTTTCATTTCTTTTTTTTTCCAAATATAAGAATGCAATAAGGAAACAAGATACTCTTATGCGTATAGTATTGTCACCAGAACTGAAATTAAAAATTACATTACGTTTCTCGTCAAGTGGGGATTCATATTCGTTTCTACAGACCCTGCATCATGTTCCGAAATCCACAATTGCTTAACCAGGAAAAAGTGAACAATATGTTTAGAAGTACTTACATAAAAAAGGTGAAAGTAAAACCCTGTCATGTTTTAAATAAACATTTACAAAGAATTGTAAATGTAAAAGCTGACACGTTGTAAACAAATAATGTTAAATAAAAGAACTCAGCTTAACAGATTTGTGTAGCCTTTTCTTCTGTGTACAATTTTCCTTAAAAAAGTCTGCAAGTTCAAACCACGTGATCTTGGTCTTGTTATCTTGCGCTGATCACCATCCAGATGTTTTACTATATTGCATTTTGCACAGTTCCTTTGTACGGGTATTTTGAATTCAATGTATTTTAGCCCGCCAATTAGCTACCGTTCATCCATCAATATTTAATTCATGAATGATTGCTTCAAGAGCACCAACACGCCGCTACTTGTTCCAGAAAGCTTTTAAAAGTTCATAAACACCTATGCATCACATATATGTCCAAATACCCAACAATTTCTTCCGTTCCCCACTTCATTTTGTGATTTGGTTAGCACCTAACCTAAAAACTCGCGCAAACAGTTTCGCCAAAGTTGGGAGGAGCCGAAACTGTTTTAGTTTCGCCAACGAGTTGCACGTACGCTTACTGCGCATACGCCTGGCCAGAAGTGCAGTTTCATGAAACGTAATGTCGTCGTGTAAACTAGCCTTAACAGTGCTAGAGTGACCTTGAAGCAACCAATCACAGTGCAAGTTTCAGGCCAGGAGGCGATGGTCGTAGCGCGAAACACAAACCCGTTTGATATCATCGCCTAGCGAGGATCTTAGCGAGCAGTGAGCTGGGCGAGCTGCGATGGTGCACGCTAAATGGGTCGGTAAGGCTCTGTGGGTTTGATTCATCATCGCCGTGCCATGTCGGCGAGCAGCGAGGTGGCAGCATAAACGCATCCTTGTCATCGAGTTCGCCCACCACCTGCCAGGTACTTTACTCCTTGCTGCAGCGCGAAACTCCCTGACGAAGACTTGCTTTATTCTTACTTTATTTAATTATTTTATAGTCTTTCCACTTACCGACAAATAATTTTATCAATGTTCTTTCGTCATGTTTAGTTATGTTTGGAGCTAGTGGTGCGTTAATTCGTTGTTGTCGTGGTCTGCAGTCCGCAGACCGGTTTGATGCAGCTCTCCATGCTGGGGCTGTCTCGCGGCAGTACACACTTGGCTGTTGTGACGTTTAGTCGCCGGAAGTTTAAGTCACGTGACTGTCCCATGTGTAAATGTTATACACAAGGCTGCAGTCCTGCACCCGGCATAATGAATTGTTGAAACTATTGAAGGATTCAGTTTAGCGTGATCTGTGTAATTGCCATCTCATATTGTAGTCTAACACCTACAATAAAGAAAACGAGGTAAAAGTTACACAGTAGGAAGTCATTGCAATTGCTTACTTTATATATTACATGTGCAGAGGATTCTCCAAAATACGCAACAGAGACGTGGTTATCGTTTTCTTTTTCCCTGTGATTATCTGAAAACTTTAATTCTTATAATGAAATGTGCTAAATATGTCAAAATAAATGTGGCGAAAACGTTGACGTTACCGGCATGCTATACTGCAAATCAGTTTGCCACCACGACTTACTTCTTTTTCACATATTTTTTTGGTTTCCCCATCTCAAAATAGCTGTCACTGTTCAACATAATTTGCTCTAGGGATGACAGTCAATACAGCCAAGATTTCAGGTGTAAGCTATTCACTGTCATATTTGGCCAAAACAAGCAATATGCTTAAATGATTAACAAGTAATCGATGAAGCGTTTTCATTTGAGCCTAAGGACTTCTAATTCATAGAAAATGAATAAATTACTAATTTCTATTCGAACATGTAGCGATCGAATTTAATTAAGTACAGCAATTTATCTTATGAATACACAATCACGAATCAGATTCATAAAAAATTTTGTTCAATGTGTGATATTATGAAATAAAAAACTTGACAGTTAAACACTGAAAGTATCCGACAACTTCGTCAAATTTTTTACACAGAAATTCCGTAGCATGACGTAATCATCCAATTTTTCGTATTTGGTTCTCATGCACTGCAGTAAAAACATGACAGAAATCCCAGTACTTTCTTGATCATCTTTTATTCAATCAAATACTATACCAAACCCATGTATACAAATGGCAGTATTTCATTGTGCAGTACAGTTTCATTTCAAGTATTTAGACGCCACAGAATTATAGGGTAGGAAGTTACACGAATGGAACATAGTGTATTAACATTTTATTTGATGGCGTTTTAATGAATAATGCAATTCCGCACTGTGGACACTACCTTTTCCATTTTTTGACACACGAATGTTCTCAATTAAATGAAGCTTCCTCTTTTGAGTGGAGAGGTTCTTCCAAGCAGAACTACATTCCTCACACTTTCAGAACGTTTTGTGCGAATCACTCATATTCACCAAACGATAGCAACAACGAAATAAAAAAACAGCAACAAAGTAAAAACAAAATATATTTGCAACATTGAAAGAAGTTAAACGAAACGCTCAGTGTGGCATCAAATAGCAGAATGGATTAATGGAATATTGAAGACTGGTCACGTGATATCAATTTCCGGTCAACAGATGTCAAAACAGCCAAGTGCATACTGCCGCGAGACAGTCCCTCTCCACGTTACCCTGTCCTGTGCAAGCATCTTCTTCTGAAAACGAGCTGAAAAATGCTCCTTCCGGAGCACAGAAAAGGCGAATATGTTCACTGACACAAAAGTGTGGAACCAACTGCCTCAATCCTCATTCCGACTTCCTCACCAAAAATTTTGGTATGCGAACATATTTGCGCACTTTTAGCGCATAACTTTGTAAATACTTTTGCCCAGTTAAGCCGTCATAGTCAGCAATGTCGTATCACTGTAAGTATATATGTCTGTTCGTTTCTTTGCTGTCTTTCCCACTGCCGCTTTCTGTCTGTGTCAAACTTTCAATGCCTTCATCCCTTTCCCTCGCGATTCCTCACCACTGTCTGATTCTGACACTTTCATCGTCTCTCTGCCCCACTGACGTTGTCCCATTCACTTCCTGTACTGTTGCCAGTATCCTTTCTTTCTCACTTAGAGTCGGCTTTCATTGGCTTCAGTCACGATTGTCTCGTTTACACATATGTCCATGGGGATTGTTAGTTTGGGGTTTGACCTGTAGACCGGAAAACTTACAAATTGTTTCGTGCTACAGTATTGGAGAGCCGCACTCTCATGTTTTATGTATGTCCATTCGTCTCAGTTTCCCACTGTTTTTTTTTTTTTTTTTCTTTTGCTCTAATAGCTACTATCTGCAACTGTCTTAGTTTGTTGTTCCCACTGTTCCTGACTTCCGACATCACGTTTCGCTTTCCACTCCTGTTTTCATGCATATGACATTCTCCTGAACTGACACTCTCTCTGTTCCATCATATATGACTCTCTATGCCTGATTCACTGTCTCTGTCCTACTCACATTCAACCGAAAAAAGCGCGAATATGTTCACTTGCCAAAATTTTTGGTGAGGAAGTCGGAATGAGAATTGAGGCAGCTGGTTCCACACTTTTGTGTCAGACAACATATTCGCCTTTTTTGTGCTCCGGCAGGAGCATTTTTCAGCTGATTTCCGTCTTTTTCCTGTTACATCAGAGTGTACTGCTTATACAACATGAATGGTGAGTAAAATTTGGATAGTATTTTATATACCTTGATACATTTGTACAAACGTCAGACCTAATTGACTATGTAGTAGTTTACTTTCTAAAAAGGGCTTCACATTCATATGATTGCTAAACACGCTTAACTATTTGAAATAACATCTTTAAACACTATCAACATCGTTCCATAAAAAGCATGTAAATATTTTCGAGTCCAGCTGAGAATTTGGTTTTGTATGATGTTGCTATTTCATGATAATTCAAGTCGTTCACGTTGATCCAACCATTACGACGACGAATTTTGCACGTCCAGTGGCCTGAAAGATTTACGACGATTTGTAACTTTTATACATGATATCGGTAAATAAACGGCAACTAGAAACACAGGTTCGTGACGTCCAAACCAAGAACCCTTGCTGTACGTTCGCTACGTTAGTTAAAACCATAATTACACGTCAGACCGGATATTACATGCATATTTGTCATGAATATGTGCGGTAACTTGGAATCTACAGATCTCGGTAATGGGTAGTATTATCGGAAAAACTTTCAAAGCATTCCGGAATCATAATATTAGAACGCATCGCAAAAATTTCGACGATTTGACATGAATAGAAGTGTAGATTTGCCATTGCACGCAGTTGGATCTTTTGATACCAACAATTATGATTTTTGTAGCGTATCACGATAACGAATACACATTTCCAAAAACGGGAAACGGATTTTTCAGATAAACACCTAATCAACATACACACAACATTTTAGTCATTTCCTGTTCCTCAAGATACATTACCTCACAATCAGAAACAGCGTTTTCGAACATATTACTGTCGCGTGCTATCATTCACGGACCGATATCTCAAGAACCACATAAGATATCATTCTGCTCTAAACTTTAAATAAAATGGCGAGTATCCGTCCACAGCAAGCTTCACGCCACTGTACTTCTGCAATATTCGAATACAAGGAACTGTCAAATTGGACGCATGTTATGTTGACAAGAGATGGCGTTCAACCAACTTTAATACCGTCGTATACTGGTCTTTACCGTGTAATCTACAGAAATAAAGGGATTCTTGACATTCTGATAAATAAAAAAAAGAACACGGCGTCGGTCGTTAGGGTAAAACACGCGTTCATGACGCCTTGCAGCGTCGTCTTCCACTTCGTCAACCAATGGCAGCTCCATCTAATAATGAACCACATCCCTATTCACTCCAGGCTCCGGTACAATGCCAGACAAGATCCGGACGATGGGTACACTGATTCTTGGACGACACTTTAGATTTTATCGCAGGAAGCTTCGCTTCCTGCCGGCCGCGGTGGCCGAGGGGACTGAAGCGCTCCAGTCACGACGGTCTGCACGGCCACTACGGTCGGGGGTTCGAATCCCCCCTCGGGCATGGATATTTGTGCCGTCCTAGTTCGTAAGTAATTCATAAGTAGTTTGTAAGTTTAGGGACTGATGACCCCGTAGTTAAATCCCATAGACTCTACAAACATTTGAACATTTTTGAGCTTCGCTTCCCCGAAGAGGGTTGTGTAGCGACGGACGGCGCGCAATTGCAAATATCAATGAGTTCGTCCACCGCCCGCCAGGGGCGCTGAGAATGGCGTTACTGGCTTTACTTGCTGCGTGCTCCAGCGCGGAACACCGTGTCTAAAGACTTTCTTTATTCTTATCGACAAATAATGTTATTAATGTTCCTTCGTCATCTTAACTCATGTCTGGAGCGAGTCCTATAATCACACAATATTCTAAATATAAAGTACTCAAGTTATACATTCACTTACACTTAATTCTGGAAGAGTCAACACTATACGTTCGTAAATCCGTCAAATTTTACCGTGTTTTAACTTGTCTACATAGAAGAAAATAACATGTCTGTGAAAAGAAGAAGGGTAAGGAAATATGAAAAGTAAAGGGCGTCCTAAAGGTTAGAGTACCCTTTACATCTAAAATGGAACGCTAAGTAGTAACCCAAGTGAAAAAGTATACAGCAGCAGCCTGTGGTTTATTTGAAAGAACTATTCCACATAGTGTGCGAGAACCAGGTGCTACAGATATTTTAATCGAATGAGGTGTCGATTAGCGAACTGGTAGCAGGCTGAGATTTTTCGTTCGGACCAGTCTTGTATGCCAGTGGCTCCGCCGCTCGGCGCTACTGTGATTTTAAAGATGGTGACAGTGCTTAACACGTCCACGGCGTTAGAGCAACGGATTCGTTTCTTACGGACAAGGGACGAACGTCCATCAAGATGTACGGGAAAACGGTGGCTTTGTAAATAAGAAAAAGTCCTTAAGTCCTACACGACAGTGAGCGGTAGGGGTGACCGCGTTCGTCGCTAATTGAAGGTAGCATTTCCCTCTCGAATGCAATGGTTAAAATAGATCGCCTTGTGATCGTCACTACATATTTTCCTTAAACGTGACATATCGTGTGGGATTGCTTACAAGATGGATCACGCATGAATTCAAGAAAACGGTCCGATGGTAATTCCATAGAAGGATGAATTTTACTGCAGAACTGCGATGGGACGAATGCGTGAACCTGTGTGTGAACTATGTGGAAACAGTGTAACATCCGCAGAATAGGATTTACATTTGTAATGACCTGTATGTACCTTATTTTGGCTAATGAAAACAGTGACAAAAACTTTTTAAGACCAGTGTCAATGGTGCGCACGTGACGCTACAGCCAGTATTCGTATCTTATATTGAACATGTGCAGAGCCTGTATTCCAAATCACCAACAGCTTGTGACAACGAAGAAGAAAATATCTTTGCCGTTCACTTCAGTCACAGAAATATAATCTGTGCTAATAGGTTCTTGCTTAACCGACGTATTCGGAAATCATTAGCAGATATTTGTGAGAAGCAGGAATATAAGTGTCATTATTTGTCCATGTAGTGTCGGAGTTAGTGGCACCAATGATCACGACACTACCATCGATTGCCGTCGCCGGAACGGCCCTGGGAACACCGTCAGCCGGGATTACGTCCAGCAACCGCGCATGTTATGTAGATTGCAACGTGTGTCAAACCTGACTGGCGGAACCACAGATAAATAGCCAGCAGATACAGCCTGTGAGACAGCGTGCATCGATTTCAGTGCGTACATCAATTCAGCAGAAAGTGCTTCGCTTCGCCGAACATTGTCCTCGCCGTGCTTCGTGTTAACGCTTTTCTTCAACACTTCTCGCTACGTACTCGGAGTTCAGGTCGCTTTATTTAGGCCTACGCGTCGTCGTCGTTGTTGTTGCTGTTACTTGGCGGCCAAATTTTTCCCTTCCATAGAAGGTTTGTACCCTCTCGGTGTGTTGTCACTACTCGACATAGGGCAGCTGTGTTTAAGAAGTAAAATTTTTTCTGCCCCTGTCGTTGGTGACGAGAGACACATGTGCCTTCTCGTATCGTTGTTCCTATTTAACATTGGGAGAGGGGTGGTGGGGAACGATCAGAAGTCAACACGTTAGTTTCTTTTATACGACTCCTGTCCGATTGCGAATTAATAGCGGGTGGGGTAGTGAGCCATAAGTTGGCGTACATTCGATGATGTCATTGTGGAGGAAATTAAACTGTTGAGTACGGTTCTGCTTATCTGAATGTGAGCTTTCGCCTTTTTCACCTCCAGTGTGTGTGTGCGTAATTTCTAATTTCATTCAACTTCGACACAGTTTTCTTATTGGAGAGCCTATACCTTGCCGATAAGCGTTTCTTATACCCGCTGAGTCCGGACGCGTTGTGCCTCATTATTGTTGTTGTATACAAACCACTGATGAACACGTGGCCGACTGAATAGAGCCATGTCCCCCTGTCCATTTTCAGCGAATGAGATCGGGGTGTGGTCCTTCATCATCTGGGGTCTACGTTGTCGGACCAAGAGTGGGGCACCATCTAATTTGCTTACTTGTATCTATCTGTGATAGTGCACCGCACGCAACTGGAAACTCTTGACATAAATGGGATGCCACCGTGACATTCATCGGAGGTGTTGTATATGAGTGGAAAACTATTTGGTACATATTAAATTTGCTAGTAATTCCTACACGTCAGTGTTTGTATGGTTTGATGCATTTACTCTTGAACGGTTCATAACTGTGCTGGGTGGTTAAACAAGTGTTAGTTCCTCTCGATTGAAGTATCGATGTTCTGGGTTTATCTTATCCTAGCGTCCATATTACCACTGTCATTAGACTATGAATGTTGGTATCATTGTACTTAAAGTCATATGTTACTAGTAATGTGTCTAAGCAATATGGAGGAGGATTGCTTAACTATATGATCTGTTTTAAATTTTATTATTATGTGTTTGCTTTAAATCTGTTCGAATAATTCTGATCCAGGATCCTTGAGCTCTTTACATGCAATAATATTTCTTTGACGAGTAAATTTTGTAATACTAAAATATGTGTATTTGCTTTTATGTCTATCATTTTTCAATAATGTAATTAAACTGTGGAGATTCGGGTCTGAAATTTATTAAGCCTTTCAGTCTTAAAATTTACTCACTGCTTTTGGTTACTTAACTTGCATTTATCGCGAATCTTTAATTCAGTGCAAAGTTCCTATGATTCGAAAAAGCTTAGCTGAGTCTCGTTTAGAAGAAAGGAAAGAACTGACCCACATAATTACAGGCCAATATCGTTGACATCAGTTTCTTGTAGAATTTTGGAGCATATTATCATTTCGAATATAGTAAATTCTCTTGAGACGGAAAAGCTTCTTTCTATAAATCAGCACGGGTTTAGGAAACCTCGTTCGTGTGAAACTTAGCTTGCCCTTTTCTCGCATGACATCTTGCGAACCATGGATGAAGGGCAACCGACAGATAGTGATTTTCTCGACTTCAAAACGGCGTTTGACGCGGTGCCACACTGCATACTGCTAACGAAGATATGAGCTTATGGAATAGGTTCACAGATTTGTGACTGGCTGGAAGACTTCCTAAGTAATAGAACGCATTACGTTGTTCTCGACGGCGAGTGTTCATCAGAGACGAGTGTATCGCCAGGCGAGCCTCAGGGGAGTATGGTAGGACGGCTAATATTTTCTATCTATATTAATGATCAGATGGACAGAGTGATTTTTAATTTGCGGCTATTCGCTGATGATGCTGTGGTGTGTGGGATAGTGTCGTCATTAATTGACTGTAACAGCATACAGGATGACTTAGACAAAATTTCTGGTTGGTGTGAAGAATGGCAGCTAGCTCTAAATGTAGAAAAATGTAAGGTAATGCACATGAGTAGGAACAACATTCCCAAAATGTTCGAATACAGCATTATTAGTGAGCTTCTTGATGCAGTCGCGTCATTCAAATATCTAGGCGTAACATTGCCGAGCGATATGAAATGGAACGAACATGTAAGGACAGTTTTCAGTAAGGCGGACAGCCGAATTCGGTTTATTGGGAGAATTTTGGGAAGATGTACTTCATCTGTAAAGGAGACAGCGTAGAAAACGCTTGTACGACCACGTCTTGAGTATTGCTCAAGTGTTTGCGTCCCGCAGCAGATCAGTTTAAAGGAAGACATGGAATCAGTTCAGAGGCGAGGCAGCTAGGTTTGTTACTGGTAGGTTCGACCAATGTACGAGTGTCACGGAAATGTTCCGGGACCTCAGTTGGGGATCCCTGGAGGAAAGACGACGTTCTTTTCGAGAAATTCTGTTGAAGAAATTTAGAGAGCCGGAATTTGAAGCTGGGCAAATTAAAACACCTCTTACCTTTTTACCTGTCATAAACAAACGAAGTATGCTGTACACTTGAAACTGTGAACATATGTTTTGGACATGTGTACCAAAATGACAAAATTGCTAATTTAATGTACGTTGCCCCCGCAATTAAAAAAGTCACCTTACTTTTAGAATAGCCCTAGTATATCTTAATATCATGTGGCGCTCAAAGAAGGAGATTCCAATAAAAGAATAAAAATATCTGTGCCGAAGTTAGTTTTCCACCCATGTCACTCCCGTTTTCCAGTCCAAATCTTTCAGCCACACCCTCGTTAATAAAGTCATGCCTGTTTGTAGCAATAAGGTCTAAAATATTTCCATTGCGTGTGGGTTGCCGGTTAAACTGCTCAAGATAGTTTTCTGAAAATATGTCCAAAAGTAGCTCGCAAGACTGCTTGTTTGTACCGCCTGAAATGAAACTACAGAGATGCCGATCTATACTCTTAAGGTTGAACTCTCCCTCGACTAATATTGCATGACCGGGATATACTACGCACTATATAGCGTAGACTTTCTTTGAATGACTCTACAACTGCTACAGCAGCATTGGGGAGCCGGTAAAAACATCCAATGGACTTGTCTTTGTTGTCTCATAAACAAGTTTTGCGGCATCCAATTGACTTGCATAGTGCAGACTCATTTTAGTACCATAAACTAACTGTTGTGGCGTCACAATTTCACGAACAGATCGTGCTCTTCTGTGTTTTGGCCTTTTGCTCAATGGCATGGACGGCCAATCCATTTACTGGTCGATGGCAGAACATCGTCCACCTGCTAATTGACAGTAACAATAGTTGCCGGAAATAAAGAGGGTGGATTGAACCATTCGTTGTTTTGTTTCAAAAAGTTCTACTCTGCCTTGTTAGTCTTTTGCCATCTTGTTTTCAGTTTACCAAAACATGAGGAGACAAATACTTTCATATCCTCTGGTATATTAATTTCCTCAAGGTATGGGATTAATGCAGGTAATCATTCTACCAGTTTTTAACAGAGATTAACATTTCTTACTGAGTGAATTTCAAGTATTCTCCATCCGAACCTGTCTGAAAAATATTACATTATCATTAGAAACAAAGTAAGTATAGAGAAATAGATACTGTAAGTATGTCGCACGGGGAACACACTACTGAACCCTGCCGCACTGCTCCGTCCGTATTGTGGTGCGAAATGTGCGACGCACAGACCCGTGTAATAATTCATTATACAAGAGAAATGCCTGGTTAAAGCAGCTGATTCTTGTCAATTCCATAAGACAATTGATCAATCTACAGCCTGGGAGTTACAATTGCACGGTATATTGCGGTATATGCTATTTTTGCTCTAGTTGAAAATGCAATGCATGGTCGTGCATCGAAAGAAATGATGTCGTGGTATACAGTCCAAAGACTGCTTTGATGCAGCTCTCCATTCTGGGACTGTCTCGTGCAAGTCTCTTCATCTGAGAATACGTTTGGTTCTTTATAGGATAGATTTGGCGCTGGCTATTATTGTTGAACTCAGTGCAAAACGAAATAGAAAAAATATTCATTAATTCAACTGTCTGTTATCTTCTACCATCAATTTTATCAAAATTGTCTCAATTATTATTATCACAGTCCATAATAATCAATGACACTCACTTGATTGTAAAATTGTGTAGTAATATTAGTCATGCATTATTGAGAATTGTCAATTGGTTAATTAGCTGCTCAAATAAGATAGCAAAAGTACTGTCTAATGTTCCTGTATTTAAACAAAATTTAAATATGCATTCACAGCAAATTATCAGTCCAGCGACGTGGTACTCTGCAGTCATACAAATGGTACATAAATTCATACAGAAATCATTTTGATGGTGGCTCCTCCTTTGGCAGCTTGCTAGCAGTTCGCCGTGATGCTTCGCGAATCGCGTAATTAATGACGACCGTTAGCGTCCGCGATGACGCTACCGCGTTTCGGACGTCTGGGACGGTTACCGAACACGTAACGAATTTCTGCCTCAGCAGAACGAAGGAATAAATTTTTTCATTAAGATCAATTCTTACTTCACTTATGTTCACTGGTTTCACATAAACTTTCATATCATTGCGCTTATAACAACTTATAACTTTCACTTTGTTTAACTTTATTACTTATATTGTTTGAGCACTCCGCGGACCGCGTACGAACGTCACGTGGCGGCAGATACTGCTGCTTGCCTGCCCTCCCACAGGCGAGCGCTGCTATACGATAAAGTCTCTGACCTGAGGAGCCATATCGATAACTGTTCTCAGAGAAATATTTTACATTGACAAATTAAATATAACAAGTAATTACAGTCATATAGAAAACAAAGTACAAATAAAATAAAGTAATATATACATAAACAATTACAATACAGATAACAAATAAATGACAGAAAATGTTCACAGTTAAGTTACCTACATACATTGTGCATCACGATATTAATTAAGTCACATAAGACGTTAATTACTACATATTCACTATAAACAGGTTCAAACGAATAATATGTTTCAAAATGAAGCTCATTCCTCGTTATAATGTAAGGCTTACCTTACAAGTTGACAATTCCTTGATGTCTCAGAATGTGTCCCAACAATCTATCCCTTCTCTTAGTCAGGATATGCCAGAGGCTCCATTTCTCACCAATTCGGCTAATCACATGCTCATTAGTTACGTGATCTACCCATCTAATTTTCATCATTAGTATCTAACACCACATTTCAAAAGCTTCTATCATATTTATGTCTGAACTACTTATCGTCCACGTTGCACTTCCATGCAATGGTACACTCCAGACAAATGCTCTCAGAAACAACTTCCTAACATTTAAATTAACATTCGATGTTAAGAAGTTTCACTTCTTTAAAAACGCCTTTCCTCCTATAGACATTCTTCATTTTATATCTTCTTTACTACGGCCATCAGAAGTTATCTTGCTACCCAAACAACAAAAATCATCTAGTACATTACATAATCTCATTCCTTCAGCATCGCCTGATTTTCTGACATTACATCCCAGTATCCTCGTTTTACTCTTGTTAAAGTTCATCTTATCTTGCTTTCAAGACACTGTCCATTCCATTGAATTGTTCTTCCAGATCCTTTGCAGTCTTTGACGAAATTACTATGTCATCGGCAAACCGCAAAGTTTTTATTTCTTCTCCCTGCACTTTAATGCCCTCTCCAAATTTCTCCTTGCCTTTCTTCACTGCATGCTCAATGTACAGGTTGAACAACACGGAGGAAAGGCTACAACCCTGTCTTACTCCACTCCCAACCTCTGCGTCCCTTTCTTGCCCCTCGATTCTTATAACTGCTGTCTGGTTTTTGGATAGGTTGAATATAACTCTTCCCTCCCTATATTTTACCTTCAGAATTTGAAAGAGTGTATTCCAGTCGACATTGTCAAAAGCTTTCTCCAAATCTACAAACGCTAAAAACGTAGGTTTGTATTTCTTAGCCTATCTTCTAAGATAAGTCGTAATGTGAGTATTGCCTCCCGTGTTCCTACATTTCTCGTAAATTGAAACTGATCTTCTTCGAGGTTGGATTCCATAAGTTTTTCCATTCGTCTGTAAATAATTCGTGTTAGTATTTTGTAACCATGACTTATTAAACTGATGGTTCTGTAATTTTCACACTTGTCTGCACTTGCTTTCTTTGGAATTGGAATTACGATATTCTTCTTGAAGTCGGAGGGTATTTCCCCTGTCTCACATCTTGCATACCAGGTGGAACATTTTTTCATGACTGGCTCTCCTAACGATATCAGCAGTTCAGACGGAATATCATCTACTCCAGGGGCCTTGTTTCGACTCAATCCTACAGCGCTCTGTCAAATTCTTCTCGCAGTATTGTATCTCCTATCTCATCTATCTCTACTTCGTCTTCCATTTCTAGAATACTGCCTTTAAGTTTATTTCCTTTGTATAAGCCGTCTATATATTCCTTCTGCAGTTCAGCTTTTCCCTCTTTGCTTAGTATTGCTTTTCCTCTGAGTTTTTGATATTCATACATCTGCTGTTCTTGCCTCCAAACATCTTTTTTATTTTCCTGTAGGCAGTATCTATCTTTCACCTTGTTAAACATTCTTCTACGGCTGCGCATTTGTCCTGTCTCATTTTCCAGACGTTTATATTCCCTTTTGCCTACTTCACTTGCTCTATTTTTATATTTTCTCCTCTCATCTATCAAGTTTAGTATATCCTGTGTTATCCATGGATTTCTATTAGGCCTTGTCCTTCTGCCTATATTATCAGCTTCGGCCTTAACTACCCGATCTCTCAGAGCTACCTATTCTTCTACTGTATTACGTTTCCCCGTTTCAGCCAGTCCTTGCCTAATGCTCCCCCTGAAACTCTCAACCACCTTCGGTTCCTTCAATTTGTCCAGGTTCCATCTCCTAACTTTTCTACCTTTTTGCAGTCTCGTAAGTTTTAATCTGCAGTTCATAACCAGTAAGTTATGGCCAGTCTATATCTGCCCCAGGATATGTCTTACAGTTTAAAACCTGGTTTCTAACTCTATTCCTTACTATTATAAAGTCTATCTGGTACCTTTCAGTGTCTCCTGGTCTCTTACACTTATACAGCCATCTTTCATGATGATTGAATGAAGTGTTGGTGATCATTAAATTGTGTCCTGCGCAAAATTCTACCAAGCGATCTCCTTTTTCATTCCTTTTTCCCAGTCCATATTCGCCTACTACATTTCCTTCTTTTTTCTTTCCTACTACCGAGTTCCAGGCCCCCAACGCAATGAAGTTTTCGTTTCCCTTAATATTCTGAATAATTCCTTTTATGTTCTCATACATTTCTTCGATGTCCTCAACATCTGCAGAGCTAGTTGGCATATAAACTTGTACTACTGTAGTCGGTGTTGGTTTTGTGTCTATCATTGCTACGATAATGCGTTCACTATGCTGTTCATAGTAACTTACCCGCATTCCTATTTTCTTATTTATTATCAGACCTACTCCTGCGTTACCACCAACTGGTTTTGGGTTTTGTATTTATAACCCTGTACTCACCTAACCAGAAAACCTGTCCATCGTGGCACCGAACCTCTCTAATCTCTACCATATCTAACTTTAACCCATCCATTTCTCTTTTCAAATTTTGTAACGTACCTACACGATTAAAAAGTAGAACATTCGACGCTCCGACCCATAGAATGTCTGTTTTGTTTTTCTTGATGACATTCTCCTGAGTAGTCCCCGCCCGGAGATCCGATTGGGGGACTATTTTACGTCCGGAATATTTTACCCAAGAAGACGTCATCATCGTATATTCATACAGAAGAGCTGCATGTCATCGGGAAAAGTAACGACTACTAAAAAGGCTGCTGCCTCTGTTCAGGAACCAAACGTTTGTCTGGCCTTTCCACAGATTCCCCTCCACTGTTTTTGCACCTACGGTACAGCTATTTGCATCGTTGAGGCACGCAAGCCAGCCCACCTCGGTAATGTCTGTGGTTCATGGGGGTGTTACATTCATTTTCGTGGTTTTGGCCCCGTTTTCATGATTCGACCATACTGTGTGGCGTAACACCATTTTCTCAGTATCCGACGAGACGCATCTACTTATTTGGTATAAAATCACGGACTTACATATAAGACAGCAAGTGGTTTGATGTTCGAAACAGATAAATCCTGGGCTCTAAGTATTCTAATTTTTCAGAAACTACTCATCGGATATCGATGTGTGAAAAGCTATTGAAATCGTCTCTTTGAGATGTACGATACTAGGAGCAGAAATCACTATAGTTCCATTTGATAAAGAAAAAATTAAGTTGATATCTATCTCTATGTAATAAATATAGCTACGAAAGAGACTAAACCTTGTTTAGTGAGGACTTCCTTACAATATTCATCTGGGGGGAAACAGTATATCGATCCCTGATACGGTTCCGGAAATATTTGAAGTGAACAGCTTAGCTGAATATATATACTGTGCTCGTCTCTGCAATGAATTTCGCATTCTTTCGAAAACCTGTGGATCATTTCGGAAATTTTTACAACCGTGTACAACTCTCCGTAATGATCCAGAGATTTTCGAAAGAATTCGAAAGTCATAGCAGAGACCCACTCGGTTAGCTGTGTGGACTAACGCACCGCTTCCCGAGACGGGAAGGCGTATCGGTCACGGTTCTAATCCGTCCGACGGATTAACAAAGGGGGCCAGAGTGGCGGCCAGCCTGGATGTGGTTTTTAGGCGGATATCCACATCCCCTTAGGTGAATACCGAACTGGTCCCCAAGTCCCGCCCCAGTTACACGATTCGCAAACATTCCGTAACACTTTACATTTTCACACATACAACACTATACCACAGAAAAACATATACAGAGGAGACGCCCCCCCCCCCCCTAAACCACTGTCCTCGCTCCCCTCGTAGTTCCATAAGATGCTAGCAGGTGTCAGGCCGTTCCCTGGCTTAGGGTGCCTCTCGCATGTTAGAGGGTAGCGTGGAGGGGAGGGTGAGGGGAGAGCTCGTGCCGCCTGCCACGAGGTCACGGCTGTGTCCGGCTTGCTGGCGTT